>JABMCL010003469.1:1422500-1442500 GCA_018857735.1 Alviniconcha marisindica | reverse complement strand
AGTTGTTGTTGTTTCCCTTCTTGTGGCTCTTGTAGTTGTTGTTTTGTTTCCCTTCTTCTTGTGGCTCTTGTAGTTGTTGTTGTCACTGTTGTTGTTTCCCTTCTTGTGGCTCTTGTAGTTGTTGCTGTTGTTGTTGCTTCCATTCTTGTGGCTCTTGTAGTTGTTGTTGTTACTGTTGTTGCTGTTGTTGTTTCCCTTCTTGTGGTTTTTGTAGCTGTTGTTGTTGTTTCCCTTCTTCTTGTAGCTCTTGTAGTTGTTGTTGTCACTATTGTTATTTCCCTTCTTGTGGCTCTTGTAGTTGTTGCTGTTGCTGTTGTTTCCCTTCTTGTGGCTCTTGTAGTTGTTGCTGTTGCTGTTTTTTCCCCTTCTTGTGGCTCTTGTAGTTGTTGCTGTTGTTGTTGTTTCCCTCCTTGTGGCTCTTGTAGTTGCTGTTGTTTCCCTTTTTGTGGCTCTTATAGTTGTTGCTGTTGTTGTTGTTGTTTCCCTCCTTCTTGTGGCTCTTGTAGTCGTTGCTGTTGTTGTTGTTTCCCTTCTTGTGGCTCTTGTAGTTGTTGCTGTTGTTGTTGTTGTTTCCATTCTTGTGGCTCTTGTACTTGCTGCTTTGTGGCTCTTGTAGTTGTCGATGTTGTTGTTTCCCTTCTTGTGGCTCTTGTAGTTGTTGCCCTTGTTCTTCTGGCTCTTGTAGTTGTTGTTGTCACTGTTGTTGTTGTTGTTGCTGTTTCCCTTCTTCTTCAGTCTGGCTCTTGTAGTTGTTGCTGTTGTTGTTTCGCTTCTTCTTCTGGTTTTTGTAGTTGTTGTTGTCACTGTTGTTGTTGTTGTTGTTGTAGCTGTTTCCCTTCTTCTTCAGTCTGGCTCTTGTAGTTGTTGCTGTTGTTGTTTCGCTTCTTCTTCTGGTTTTTGTAGTTGTTGTTGCTGCTGTTGTTGTTGCAGACGTTCTTCTGACTACTGTAGTAGTTGTTGGTCTTAATCTTTTCCATCTTGAACTTTTTCTTGTTATTTTTTCTCTTGCTTTCTTCTTCCTGTTGCTCATTTTGTTGTTCTTCCTCAACTCTGCCCGTCCCTGATGCGACATGCGTCGTTGGCTGGTCGTTAAACCGAACGGTGTAGGTCGATCCTTTTCTTCTTTCTCGGAGACACTGCAAGCTCTGCACGCAGACGGCTATCGATGTGTTCAGGGATTCGCAAATCCAGCAGGGTGTATAAGCAGTTACTTGCTGTTTAACGCCCCTGTATACGCAAAGGTCACATCTGGGCGAGACAGAGTTAATAAAACCACAGCTACAATCACAGCCATAAAGGACATTAATGGTGAGCCTGACCTATCGAGGAATACGACTGCATTAGACCGAACGGACAATCAGTGGGAAAAAACGTCTGAAACAAAGTTGACTGCTAGAGTTCTGAAGCAAGATCAAAGCACAGAAAAGCTGCTTATTTTAATTAAACGATACAAAACATGCGCACATTTTTATTTCATTTTTTATTTTATAGTGAAAACACCTTTTTTAGGCAACAGACAAGAGATCGTCCGGATATAGCAGTCATAGATAGTGGCGTTTTTCAATTGGTGTTATAAACCAATTAAAAACAAAAATTAAACAACAACACAGCAAAAAATACCCCCCCCCCCCCCATTTAAAATAATAATAATAATAATAATATAAAAAATAAAAAAAATGAGAAGAACAAAAACAAAACAACAAAACACAAAACAACAGCAACACAAAACAACACGAACACCAACACAACAACAACTAAGCAAACAAACGAAACAAAGCAAAAACAGCAACAACAAAAAGCAGGTATAGAATAACCGTGGGTGGCGGTACCCGCAGATATAGAATAACTGTGGGTGGCGGTACCCGCAGATATAAAAAATAACTGTGGGTGGCGGTACCCGCAGATATAGAATAACTGTGGTGGCGGTACCCGCAGATATAGAATAACTGTGGGTGGCGGTACCCGCAGAAATAGAATAAATGTGGGTTTGGGAGGGACCCGCAGATATAGAATAACTTGTGGGTGGCGGTACCCGCAGATATAGAATAACTGTGGGTGGCGGTACCCGCAGATATAATAAGAATAACTGTGGGTGGCGGTACCCGCAGATATAGAATAACTGTGGTGGCGGTACCCGCAGATATAGAATAACTGTGGGTGGCGGTACCCGCAGATATAGAATAACTGTGGGTGGCGGTACCCGCAGATATAGAATAACTGTGGGTGGCGGTACCCGCAAAGAATAACTGTGGTAGGCGGTATATAGAATAATTGTGGGTGGCGGTACCCGCAGATATAGAATAACTGTGGGTGGCGGTACCCGCAGATATAAAAAAAACTGTGGGTGGCGGTACCCCTAGATATAGAATAACTGTGGGTGGCGGTACCCGCAGAAATAGAATAACTGTGGGTAGAGGTACCCACAGAATTAGAATAACTGTGGGTGGCGGTACCCACAGAATAGAATAACTGTGGGTGGCGGTACCCACAGAATAGAATAACTGTGGGTGGTGGTACCCACAAAATAGAATAACTGTGGTAGTGATACCCACGATACAGAAAAAATGTAGGTGGAGATACCCACAGACATACAGTACATAGAATAACTGGGGGTGGTGTACTCACGATATAGAATAACTGTGGGTGGTGTACCCACAGAATATAAGAACTGTGGGTGGCGGTACCCACAGAATAGAATAACTGTGGGTAGTGATACCCACGATACAGAAAAGGTGTTGGTGGAGATACCCACAACATACAGTACATAGAATAACTGTGGGTGGTGTACACACGATATAGAATAACTGTGGGTGGTGTACCCACGATATAGAATAACTGTGGGTGGTGTACACACGAATAGAATAACTGCGGGTGGCGGTACCCACAGGCATAGAATAACAGTGGGTGGTGTACCCACGATATAGAATAACTGGGGGGGGTACCCGCATACATAGAATAACTGTGGATGGCAGTATCCGCATACATAGAATAACTGTGGATGGCGGTGCCCACAGAGGTAGAATAACTGTGTGTTGTACCCCTTCGTAGGCAGCAAGAAATGAAGGGGGATAAAAAAAAAAAATGAAGAGTATTGATAAAACTGTACTCCCTATTCCATTTGAATTGAAACTTGTATTGTCTGCAAAAAGAAAGTAAGTAAACATGGTGCTTAACGTCCACAGAAACTATAAGGCTTATTAAGGACGGGGAGAAGGGGAAGAAGGGATATGGGGGTGGGGGAAGAGGGAGATTATATACCTATCGCTACACTGTCACCACCAGAATGACTCCTGCATTAAGATGGGCAGAGATGAGAGCCATTTTAATGTTTCGTTAATTGTGAGGGACAAAGTCACAAGACAGTGTCCACAAACCACAACTTTGAAGAGAAAAAAAGCCGAAGCGGATTCGAACCGAGGTCCCTCCGCTTACCAGCCTAACGCCTTCTGCAAAAAGACGCCCGCGTTAGGCTAGGTTCGTCCCTTGGCCCTTTCGACACAAAGACGTCAGCGGAAAGGGACATGAACTGATTCAGTAGGAAACCAGAACTTTTGATTATACACCTCGCTGTCTGTATTTGCTTACTGGACGAAGGTGACTGTCTTTAATTTCGCTGTAATTGCATCTCGTATTGACAAAATCACGAAGGAGCGGGCCACTGTACTCACATCATTTGTTGCCCGCACATTGATATTGATGTGTTTCGATTGCAGGCATGGCTAGAGCTGCTCGGCTGTCATCGCACGCCCACAGAAGAGAGAGAGGGGGGAAGGAGAGGGTGGTACACAGCGATGATCCGCCACCGCCCTGTCTGCCTCACTGACCCATCGCCATCGGGAGGGGGAACTGACCTTCACCTGCCGTCGGATGGACGAGCGACATCACAAACATGGCTTTAATCCAACAATGGATGGTCGATTTGCGTGCAGTCGATCGACGAGAACGTATTTACTCCCGTCTACCCGGCAAAGCTAAAACCGGACTCGCACTCCCTAGGGTGCGCGGCTACTGCTGGGAGATACACGCGGACTTGCGGGTGTGTGCGGCACGCGGGGATGCGCTTCGGGCTCCAGATTCGCTTCGCAGCACCTCGAGTGAAGTCAGTGATGCGCAAACTCCCATCACGTGTGCAATGACCTCGTGGGAATTTGAAAATGTGTTTCACGTCTCAGCAGAAACTGCCGCCGCAAGGTGAAGGCCTTCCATTTTAGTCGTACATTACGAGGGTGCATACAAATCATGCCCTTAATGGACTGGACATGAACACCAACATTCAGATACATAAATCGAATTTTTAAGTGACTTGTCACGTAAAAACTCAGCGCTGTCTGCAGCGCTGTTTGCGCCCCTCACATGTGAGCTGTGGTGGCGGATTTGCTGCAACACAATCGACAGCTAGTGACGTACTTTTCGCATCCTCTAAGAGACCTGGGTGGCCGTGATTCACATTACCGATATAAGCACCAGCGAAATGGTGCCTTCGATATCGCAGAGACTTCCGCTGCTGTGACAGAAGACGGTGTGTACACAAGCACCGGGCAATAACATGGTGTTTTTGTCATCGGTGAGACGTCAGCTGCTGTGACACACAGCGGTGTCTCTGCACGGAACAGATAGTGACGTGGTGTTCTGAGGGTCATTTGAGAGACGTCAGCTTCTCTGACGCACAATGGTGCCTACGTGGAACAGATACTGACGTAGTGTTCTGAGGGTCATGACAGACGTCAGCTTCTCTGACGCACAATGGTGCCTACGTGGAACAGATAGTAACGTGAAGTTTTGAGGGTCATTTGAGAGACGTCAGCTTCTCTGACACGCACAGCTGCGTAGTGTTTTGAGGGTCATTTGATAGACGTCAGTTGCTGTGACTCACAACGGTGTCGTAGTGTTTTGAGGGTCATTTGATAGACGTCAGTTGCTGTGACGCACAACGGTGTCGTAGTGTTTTGAGGGTCATTTGATAGACGTCAGTTGCTGTGACTCACAACGGTGTCGTAGTGTTTTGAGGGTCATTTGATAGACGTCAGTTGCTGTGACGCACAACCGTGTCGTAGTGTTTTGAAGGTCATTTGATAGACGTCAGTTGCTGTGATACACAACGGTATCCATACACGCACCAGCTAATCACGTGACGTTTTGCGAGTTATTTTAGAGACGTGACGCACCGGCTAATGACGCCATGTTTCGCGGGGTCATGTGAGGCATGACGGCGTCTCAACAAGCGCCGGCCCGTGACGTAGCTTTTTCGCCGCGTCAGCGATGTCTAACGTCGGCGACGCAGAGCTGAGCCCACTGATGCCGGAGGAGAGCGTCAGTCTCATGCTGACGGCCGTGGCGCTGTCCGTGGTGGCCACGTTTAGCAACGGTCTCCTCCTCTACGTTGTCGTGCGCACCTCTGCCCTGCACACCTCCACCAACGTCTTCATCGCCTCGCTGTCGGCCGGCGAGCTCCTGACGGGGCTCTTCGTCATTCCCTTCGCCGGCACCGCCACCACGTCCGGGGACTGGGCCTTCTCCCCGGCTCTCTGTCGCCTCGTCGGCTTCATGGGAGTCCTGGGCCCCTGCGTGTCCGCTCTCAGCCTGCTCGTCGTGTCGGCTGACCGCTACGTGGCCATCAGCATACCGCTGCGCTACGCCAGTCTGGTCACCAACAGGTCCACGGTGGCCGTCGTGGCGCTGGTGTGGTCGCTGAGCTCGCTGATGAGTCTGCTGCCGCTGCTCAGCTGGGGCAGCTACTCCTTCTCGGACAGCTTCAAGACGTGTTTGATGAGGAGCACCGCGGACGACGCCTCCGACGTGCCGGAGGTGGTGGTGAAGGAGGTCCTCAGCACCTTTCTCCCCATGGCCCTCATGGTCCTGATCATCTTCAAGACCGTGCACCACATCCGCGGGCACCGCCGCGTCTTCGCCTTCGTGCCCATCCCCATCGCCGCCACCTCACTGCCTCTCGCCGCCTCCGGCAACCTCAACGCCAGAAAGTCGAGGGTGAGGGCCACGCGGACGTTGCTGCTGGTGTCCGCGGCCTACGTGACGTTTTGCGTGCCGTCAGCCGTGGCCAACGTCATGTGTCAGAGCGCCTCCTCCTGCTACGTCACGGGGCGAGTCCTGCGCGCGCTCCTGTGGATCTCCTTCTTCAGCTGCTTCATCAACCCGCTCATCATCATGACGCTGAACGGCAAGTTCCGGGCGAAACTCAGGGCGCTCTTCCGCAGGGGCCGCGGGCGGTGCGGAGGGCTTCTGCAGCCCGGCGCCGGCGACAAAGAGCCTTTCACCATCACTTCCGGTCTGCAGGCCGTGCTGGAGGCCTCCCTGCTGCTGAGCGTCGTGCACGGCACAGGGCGACAGGACGCTAACGTGAGGCGTCACGCCATCATGACGCTGCAGGCACGCACGCTGCACGAGGATCCGCAGCCGGTGTACGTGTGCCGCATGGGTCTGGTGGCGCTGAGGAAGACTCGTTCCTACCCGGATTGTCGCCTGGCGGCACTGGAGGCCCAGGCCGGGGGAAGGTGATGTTTGCAACCGTACCCCCTCTTGTTAGAAATAAGCTGCGCCAGTGGCGCCGTAAACACGCAAAGCTGTTAAAACAGGGAAGAGCTAAATCCCAGTAAACACGCAAAGTTGTTGAAACAGGGAGAGCTCAGTCCCCGTAAACACGCAAAGTTGTTGAAACAGGGAGAGCTCAGTCCTCGTAAACACGCAAAGTTGTTGAAACAGCGAGAGTTACAACCTGCAAAGCTGTTGAAACAGTGAGAGCTCAAGCACCGTAAGCGTGCAAAACTGTTGAAACAGGGAGAGCTCAGTCCCCGTTAACACGCAAAGCTGTTGAAACAGGGAGAGCTCAGTCCCCGTTAACACGCAAAGCTGTTGAAACAGGGAGAGCTCAGTCCCCGTAAACTCGCAAAGCTGTTGAAACAGGGAGAGCTAAATCCCCGTAAACACGCAAAGCTGTTGAAACAGGGAGAGCTAAATCCACGTAAACACGCAAAGATGTTGAAACAGGGAGAGCTCAGTCCCCGTAAACACGCAAAGCTGTTGAAACAGGGAGAACTAAATCCACGTAAACACGCAAAGCTGTTGAAACAGGGAGAACTAAATCCACGTAAACACGCAAAGATGTTGAAACAGGGAGAGCTCAGTCCTCGTAAACTCGCAAAGCTGTTGAAACAGGGAGAGCTAAGTCCCCGGAAACACGCAAAGCTGTTGAAACAGGGAGAGCTCAGTCCTCGTAAACACGCAAAGCTGTTGAAACATGGAGAGTTCAGTCCCCATAAACTCGCAAAGCTGTTGAAACAGCGAGAGTTACAACCCGCAAAGCTGTTGAAACTGTGAGAGCTACAAGCAGGGAGAGTTCAGTCCCCGTAAACTCGCAAAACTGTTGAAACAGGGAGAGCTAAATCCCCGTAAACATGCAAAGCTGTTGAAACAGGGAGAGCTAAATCCCCGTAAACATGCAAAGCTGTTGAAACAGGGAGAGCTCAGTCCTCGTAAACACGCAAAGCTGTTGAAACATGGAGAGTTCAGTCCCCGTAAACTCGGAAAGCTGTTGAAACAGCGAGAGTTACAACCCGCAAAGTTGTTGAAACAGTGAGAGCTACAAACAGGGAGAGCTAAACCGCAAAGTTGTTGAAACAGTGAGAGCTACAAACAGGGAGAGCTAAACCGCAAAGTTGTTGAAACAGTGAGAGCTACAAACAGGGAGAGCTAAACCGCAAAGTTGTTGAAACAGTGAGAGCTACAAACAGGGAGAGCTCAGTCCCCGTAAACTCGCAAAGCTGTTGAAACAGGGAGAGCTAAATCGCCGTAACCTTGCAAAGTTGTTGAAACAGCGAGCGTTACAACCTGCAAAGCTGTTGAAACAGCGAGAGCTTTTTTAAGCGTGCAAAACTGTTGAAACAGCGAGAGCTAAAATCCGTATGCAAAGCTGTTGAAACAGTGAGAGCTCATTCTCATTAAACATGCAAAGATGTTGAAACAATGAGAGCTCATTCTCAGTAAGCATGTAAAGTTGTTGAAACAGGGAGAGCTCAGTGCCCGTAAGCATGCAATGATGTTGAAACAGAGGGACCTAAACACCGAAAACACACAAAGTTGTTGAAACAGTGTGAGCTACACCCCAGTGATATGAACACCGTCATGTTGGCTTCAGTAAATCAGCTGACGCCACAAGTGTGGTTGCGCAAAGGAAACGCCTCTCTGTGTGTGCAGTGATCACTCTGGAGTGCTAGAAATAGGGTTTGTTGCCATGAGAAAAAAGAGAGAGAGAGAGAGAGAAAAAAAAAAAAAGTGCAATGCCTGCACGATTTGTTACTACCTCGTTAGTGACAACGTGCAGGCATCGCTGCACATTTTGTCACCTTAGTGACAAAACGTGCCGTAGTGACAAAACGTGCCGCAACAGGGTTCGCGCGCTCCCTCTTCCTATATTGACTGTTAGAAATAGGGTTTCCATCTTCTTCCTTTTGCAGCGTTAGAAATAGGGCTTCCACCCTCCCCCTCTCTGGTATGTTTGTTTGTAAAAAGGGTGTCCAGCATCTTGCTTTGTCCTGAGGTGACCCTGTGTAGTTACGTGACTTTAAAATCCAGTTGGTAACTACCAACCAACCACCATCGTGCTCTGAGGGATTAGAAATAACCTGTCCCCCATACAGGCTAACGGTTGCCTGGGTAGCTCGACCCTGTGGCTGCTGGCTTTCCCCGGGAAAGCGCCACGATGTTTTTCCATCGGACGCCACGATGTTTTTTTGCCATGGGGGAAATTTCAAGTGGCTGCCCTCTTTCCCCCGGAAAAACGCCGTGAATGTTTTTTGCTATGGAAAAATTTCCAGTGGCTGCCCTCTTTCCCCCGGAAAAACGCCACAATGTTTTTTTGCAATGGGAAAATTTCCAGTGGCTACCCTCCTTTCCCCGGAAAAAACGCCATGAATTTTTGCTCAGGGGACTTTTCCAGTGGCACAGCGTAGAGTGATCCCCCCACCCCCCACCCCCACCTCCTCATTCCCCCCTTCCTCACTTTCACCATTCGAGTGATGGTTACGGTCAGACAGACCGTGACGAGGGTCAATGCCCACCTCAGACTCCAAATACTGGTTTACGACATCCTTCCTTCAACCACTGCCGTATTTAGTTACGCCATAGGGTCCCGAAAATTGTCAGCTAACGAGCAGTTTTTTGTTGGTGCTCAAACAGTAGTAAGTTTGTTACAAACAACTCAAATAAAACAAGGCGTGTCATTTATAGCCGCCAACAAAGTTTACACCAGCACAAATAAAACCACAATCGTTTCAATCGAGACGGAACTCTTTTTTACCCGGGTGGATGCGTCTCATGTTTACGTGCGTGCTTGGGCTCTAGGTTGCTTCCACAGTCTTATCAGTACCCGAACCTTTCGGAGGGCGCTGACCGCGTCGCTGGACAGCTGCGCGGAGATAAAGAGTGCCCCTTCAGTGGCGTAACTAAATCTGGCAGAGTTTGGACGAAGGTGCCGGAAAGCGGTGCTCGGAGTGTGTGCCCACCTATGTGATTTTTTGTTGTTGTCGAAAACAGCGCTGTGTTTGTTTGTCCAGGACCAGTCGAACGAGGCTTGCATAGTCGACGAAGATTTCAAACAGATTTACAGACGGATTTGTGTATATTTATGTTTTATACCTGTTTTGCTGTTGTTGGAATCTCGGACGCCCAGATTGTCTCTGAATTTGTGAACAGCATCATTCGTGTACATTATAGGAACGTTTGGCAAAATTGTGTGTGTGTTAGTGTGTGTGTGTGTGTGTGTGTGTGTGTGTGTGTGTGTGTGTGTGTGTGTGTGTTGTGTATGTATACCTCCTGTACGCCATATGTTCTGATGCTTATTGATATGCAGAACAATGCATGCCGGTCACCTTTTTATTTTTATTTTTTTATTTTATATAATAGATTTTGGCACTCTGGTGCTACTGCATAGCTAGTCAATAGGCCGTTTGCCACGGTGCTATTTTTAAACCGTTTTGGTGTTACTTCCCCTGATTTCGGGCAAGACGTCCATGCCCGACACAGTAAACAGTGTTTTGACATGCGATGCTTTTTTGAAAACGAGGAATTAGTACAACAGGATTGAAGAAGCAACGTTTAGTTAAGCTATCTACCTATGTGAACGATATTTCAGTTGAACTCAAGGCAGTCAGGCAGGCATATAGCTGTAGAAGCCAAAGACAAAATAAAAGGAAATGATGGTGGAAAAGAAGGGGCAGCCAACGTAAAGTCTTGTGCCCTATTACTTAATAACAGTGCCAATGGGCCAGTTGTGGCGAATCATGGATGAGAAAGAAAAAAAGACGCAAAAGAAAGAAAGAAAGCCGCAGTTACATCACACAAGGATAGGCCTACATGGATGTAGCCAGACCCCCTGCCCGGGAGAAGGGGAAAACCCTGCACATTGATCACAGCAATGGTAGCCCCCCTGATGAGGTTCAACCACTCATTCCTCACCGAGGTATCACGAAAGGAACCGAACAGTTTATCTTAAGGTTGATAGTACTTAGTTTTAACCCTGCCAAGGACTGTAGCAGCCTAACTACGCAGCTCTCGCATTTTTTTTGTCACTGCCTAGGTGAAATGCCAGGCCTGTTGTGGATCCATGTTAACCCCTTCACTGCCGTGATGTCACTTGAAAACGATCAATAAAAGCGTAAAATCTGAAACCCTGCAGCCTTTTTGCATTCTTTGCTGTTAAAGGATTTTCTTCAAAAAGCATAGCATTCAAAGTAGACGCGCTATTGGGCGATTCAGCGAAGCTGGTTTGCTAGAGTGAATGCGCTTTGTATTCTTTCGCGCAAGAAGTCGCGAGAGGTCGCAGCGCACTTCCGGGCCGATTTCTGAGTAGGCGTTGCTTCACGCTGTGGAAGTTAAGTGTAGAATCGCGAAGCAATACAAATGCCAGTACTGTTGCAGTTGCAAAAATTACCGTGGAAAGGGGATGGAGGGTGGGAAAAAGTGTCTTTGCGTCGATTTTTGGCTGACCAGAAGATCGCGAGTTCGTAGAAAAAATGCGTTTTGGGACATCCTATAGCACGAGCAACAAGTTATTGCTTGTTGCCTGACACATTCTGACTACGGGCCTCAAAAATGCCTTTAAGGTTGGCAGTGTAAAATTCACAAATTCACTGTCACCGCCTTCTACTGTGAAGAAAGTACGCACCGGAAGTAAAAGCAGCCAAGGGACTTAAGCGATGCCGGGCAAAAGTCAAGGGAGTTAACAACCCCGCCTGAATCGCCCAATAGGACCGGAAAATATACTGTTGGCCTGTGCGTGCGTGCATCTTTCAGCCCGGAATTTTTACATTCTGGGGCAGTGAAGGGGTTAATAGCGCTGTTCTCTGCTCTCGAGCAGACCCAATGCGCTCTTGTCGCATTTGATTCTGATATAAGTAAACATGGTGCTTAACGTCCACAGAAACCATGAGGCTTAATAGGGGGAGGGGGAGGGGGGGGGGGGGGGCGAAGGGGTGTATGGTGGTTGGGGGGGAGGGGGGGAGAGGGAGATTATATACCTATCGCTACACTGTCACTACCAGAATGACTTCTGCATTAAAGTGGGCAGCGACGAGAGCCATTTTAATGTTTTATAATTGTGAGGGACAAAGTCACGAAACAGTGTTCACAGACCACAACTTTCGAAGAGAAAGGAGAGCCGAAGCAGATTCGAACCGAGGTCCTTCTGCTTACTAGCCTTACCGCTAGGCCAAACCGGCTCACTAATTTGATTCTGAATGAGTGACCACCCTTTCATAGGCGATTTTGAGTATCTATTGAAGTGGCCTACTTACAGCGTTGTTTGGTTGTTACGTGGCTGGTGCCACGTGAAGCTGCTGCCGTCTAAACAGTCGTCTCCAGAAAGGCGACTGACTGAAGCGGAAGAGATGTCTTTCGTGAGCAAAGAAAATGTCGAAAAATACGTGCTATTGTACGACAGGTAGGCTGACGAGCTGGAGGCCTGGGGTTGAAAATGCACTGCTGCCTCCGGTGTGGTTAGCCTCTGCTCTGGTCGATGCGTTCCTGTTTTTGTTTTGTTTTTGTTTTGCTTTTTCTTATAGCTTCCCGTGAGGTTCAGAGACACTGCGTTTACGAGGGTATTTCAGGAATGAATGAGAACATCGATTTAAAGTACCTTTCACTCACTTCAAACATAAAAAAAAAAAATGTTATAAATGTTTTTGCCTGCGTATTTTTTAAAGTAATCTCCCCGAGCAGTGACACACTTCTTTAGTCTTTGTATCCGTTGTTCAACTGCATGCTTGCAGTCCTCTTTGGAGGGCCGTGCGGTGGGCGGTAGGAGGGGGGTGGGGGTGGGGGATGGGTGGGGGTGGGGGGATGGGGGAGGGGGGGTGGGGAGGTGGGGTGGGGGGGTTCTGACAGTGGACAACAGCGGATCCAAGGACTCGACGGGAGCTAAGTTTGCTGATGATGATGAAGTGATGCTTTATGTCCTCAGATGTCAGTTGACATATTAGGGACAAGTTGTGACCAATGCCGAAGCACGGTGCAATAAATCTTTACGTCCACGGAAACCAGAAGGCTCGTTAGGACGGACAGTCCAGGACGTCCACCTCGACTCTCACACAGCTCCTGAACCATGTGTGAGCTAAGTTTGCGATGTTGATTGCTTTTATATAGCGCTATTCTCCGCTCTCGGGCAGACTCACTGCGCTCGCATGTGATTCTACATGAGTGGCTAGCTTTTTATAGCGCGTTTTGTTGAATAGCCACCGAAGTGGCGTACTTACAACGATGGCATGGCTGGTGCCACATAAACTGCTGCCGTCTCGGCGCGTTCTGTGTACACCATACAACCATGCACATGTCACTTCATGCAAAGCCACATACGTAAGATGCATGCGTATTTTAGCTGTAACCTGAGACCTGCACTTTTGGCAGAATGACCGGGGTCTTTTACATGCTGCTGTGGTAGCACAGGGCTGGAACGGATACGGAAATAAGAGTCAGCACAGAAAGCTGACCATGGAGAAGAAAATTCTCCCGCCGCTCCTGCAGGGATTCGAACCCGCGACCTTTCACGCGTCCTTGGACGCTTTTCTTTATACGTGGAAATACAACAAAGTCACATGGCGCAAGATCCGAGCAGTAGGGAGGGTGTGGCAAAGTCTGAAGGCTTTCCTTGGAAAGAGACGCTTGTATACCAGATTTTACTTGTGTGCAGGTACGCTGTTATCATGAAGAAATCTGATTCCACGCATGTCTGAGGTAGGTCGAGCTTACTTGTATACGTGTTCAGCTTCGATAGAACACGGTCTCTGTCGCACTTCGCCGTGATGCTCTTTCCTGCCATGCGTGGTTTTTGTAGCACCGTGCTCTTTGAGTCAAACAATATTGTGTAAACTTCCTTCTTCTCGGAGCGGCGTCGCGATGCTGTTTGGGGCGTGTCCCCATCTTTGGGTACCCGTGCTTTGTTCAATGTTTTTTCAAGTAAGTAAACATGGTGCTTAACGTCCACAGAAACCGTACGGCTTATTAGGGACAGGGAGAAGGGGGGGTGGAAGGGGGTGGGGGGGTGGGGGAGAGGGAGATTATATATCTATCGCTACACTGTCACCACCAGAATGACTTCCGCATTAAGATGGGCAGCGATGAGAGCCATTTTAATGTTTCAGTAGGAAGTGATGGACAAAGTCACAAGACAGTGTCCACTCAATGTTTTTTTCCAAAGCGTTGCTGTTATATAGCCAGGCTTCATCATCAGTTACCAGTTCATCGAGACGCCTTGAGTTGCAATTGTTATACATGCTGGGGACCATTTGTAATTATGCTACCATGTCCCTCTTATATTTCGCCCTGATATAACCGTACTGGTTACTGGGCATGAAAAATCAAGTTACTACTACTTGCATGTATATTTGTATACGTATGTTATCCACTGTTGGAACGGGTGTACTGATATGTTCTATAATTGTGTTATATTTGTTATATTGAATTAAAAAAGAAAGAAAAAAAGTTACTACTACTACCCTCTTATATTTTGCTGGGGCGTCAAAATATGGCGGATCAATCCCGTGCAAACCTTGCGGTAGCCGTGTCCGTTACGCAATAGACGTATGCCGGATGCACTCCTCGATGAAACGTTCTTCTTCTTCTTCTGTCGTATAGTGTCCACCTTCAGCATGATGAAGACTCTGACACTTTTAGTGCATGCTGGGTTATTTGGTTGTTTCCATAGTCCACCGAACTCTGGACTACAGGATCTTTGTCATGCGTATGTGATCTTTTTGCATGCGTATACACACGGAGGACCTCGGTTTACAGTCTCATCCGAGGGAATTTTGTACAGTCTCCACAGAATCTGACTCTGGAGAAATCTCAGGCTGGGTGCAAAGCCTAGCACGTAACGGTCACCCATCCGTGTGTGGTGACCACGCTCCATCGCGCTTAACTTGGCTTTCGGGACGGAGTGCTCTTGCTCCACGCGACGTACTCAATGTTCCCCTGCAAAATGCGAGCGTCTTCGTCGACCGTGGCAGAGAGCTCAGTAGCTGTGTGAAAGTCGAGGTGGCCGTCCTGGGCTCCCCGTCGCTAATAAGCCTTATGGTTTCTGTGGACGTAAAGCAACACTGAACTCCACCGTGGCCTTCACACGTGCAACCAACTCTTCGTAGCATTTTTTATTTTTCACCTTGCCCCCACCATCGAAAAGGCTTGACTTCGCAGACTGAAAATGTCTGGGAAGCTGTTGGATTTAAAGAAGCAGACTTGGAGATTAGATTAGCTTAGATTAGATTAGATTAGCAGCTCCGGGAGAATTTCTGTCGCGGATTGTCCCAGAATAGTGCGTACCGTGAAGTAGGACCGGAAGTGGGAGGTCTTTCGACATTTTTATAGGCAATGTCTGTTATATGGCTTAGAAAGAAATGCTGTGAACATTTCACCCATGTTCTCTTTTTGTTGTTGTTATTTTTTTCTCTCTCATGCAAATACAATGGAATTTCCTCTTTTTCGATGATGTCCTTTTAAAAAAAAAAGTGTGTGTGTGTGTGTGTGTGTGTGTGTGTGTGTCGTGCGTGCGTGCGTGCGTGCGTGCGTGCGTGCGTGCGTGCGTGCGTGCGTGCGTGGTGCGTGTGTGTGTGTGAGAGTGAGTGAGTGAGTGAGTGAGTGAGTGAGGTGTGTGTGGGGTGTGTGTGTGTGTGTGTGTGTGTGTGTGTGTGTGTGTGTGTGTGTGTGTGTGTGTGTGTGTGTGTGTGTGTGTGTGTGTGTGTGTGTGTGTGTGAGAGAGAGAGAGTGAGTGAGTGATGTGTTCGTGGGGCGTGCGTGGTGTGTGCGTGCGTGCGTGTGTGGTGGTGCGTGTGTTGTGTGTGTGTGTGTGTGTGTGTGTGTGTGTGTGTGTGTGTGGGGTGTGTGTGTGTGTGTGTGTGTGTGTGTGTGTGGGGTGTGTGTGTGTGTGTGTGTGTGTGTGTGTGTGTGTGTTGTGTGTGTGTGTGTGTGTGTGGGGTGTGGTGTGTGTTTTGTGATGGTGTGTGTGATGTGTGTGGTGTTGTGTGTGTGTGTGTTGTGTGTGTGTGCGCGCGCGCGCGTCACATCGGAGATTGAAATGCCCTTGTAGCACGAAGAAGGGAATCGGACCTGGACGGAAAGGGCCTTACGCCTGTGCTCCCAAGGAGGTTCTGTTTGAAGGTAATAGCTTTATTCTTTCTTTTTCTCTCACCTTTTCTTTGTAGTGTGCAAGCCGCTTTTAAAGGGTATCGTTTGTCCACAAGTTGTAAAGCACACCACACACTGGATCTTGCTCATCAAGGAGTGCGTTAATCGATCAATAGTTCAGTTTGGATCCAGTTCTTTCCCTTTATAGTCTCTCTCTCTCTCTCTCTCTCTCTCTCTCTCTCTCTCTCTCTCTCTCTCTCTCTCTCTCTCTCTCTCTCTCTCTCTTAGATTATCGTCTGCAACAATAAACCATCAAAGTGTCTAAGTCGCTCTCTTTAGCCACACACACACACACACACACACACACACACACACACACACACACACACACACACACACACACACACACACACACACACACACACACACACACACACACACACACACACACACACCACACACACACCACACACACACACACAACCCGGTACTTAGACTGATAGTGGTGAAGGACAGTGTTAGTTAACTGAAATATTTGTAGGAGGGGGGTGGGGGGAGGGGAAGAGACAAAACTCAACGTTAACAAAATGATAACTTGATAACCCTGTTTTGTTTGCCCCTGAAAGACACACGGTGTCCATGACCCACATATTGACCAAAACGAGTAACCCAGAGACTGAAACCCACAGACACAGGCACATCCGCCCTGCGGCTTTTAATTCAGTTAAAGCAGGCTACACCCGTGGCCAACTACCGCTTGGCCAAGAGAGGAGTAGCCAGCCTATTGATCACGTGACTCTATTGACAGCCACTCACCGAGATAAGCGCTAATGAGCTCCAGAAATCCACTAATGAGCAGCAGAAATCCTTGAAATCTGCACATCTTTAGATTCCCTTCACTGCGGATTATCGATTGTTCCCTCAGGGCGTTTGTCTTCAGACGTTGCCGCTGTGTAGGCCTCCCTTTTTTTGTTGTTGGAGTTTTTGTCTCACTTTCCTTTGATTGCAACTCTGGACCGGTTGTTCCGATCCGAGAGGCGGCTAAAACGACCTGTTGCACGTGCACGCGTGTTAAGTAGACAGGTGTATTTCTGCAGGTGAATGAATGTGTTGTGTTGTGTAGTGTTGTGTTGTGTTGTGTTGTGTGTGTTTGTGCGTGCGTGCGTGCGTGTGCATGCGTGCGTGCGTGCGTGTTGTGTGTGCGTGTGTGCGTGTGTGGGGTTGTGTGTGTGTGTGTGTGTGGGGTGTGTGTGTGTGTGTGTTTTGTGTGACTTGTGACAAAAGACAAGAGACTTGGGGTGGGGGGGGGGGGGGGGAGGGGGTGTCGGGATTTTAACATACCAGTCTGTGATCAACGCTCTTGCTGGGCTTTGCAATGGCGTTTCTAAAATGATTGTAAAATTAGCTGTTTTAACTCATTGGCTTTTTAATCTCGGTCTGTATTATCATATTTTTGGTAAGGCAAGTGAAGTGACTAGCACACTGAACAACTGGTGGCGTCATGATTTGAGGACTCACCAAACAGACACAAAAACAAACAAATCAATCAAACTCACCTGGAAAACCGACCAGATAATAATGATAATAATAATGACGGACATTTGTGAAGTGCCTACGTTTCAACATGCTGAAACATTTTAAACAACCCCGCACGCACGCACGCACTACGCACCACCACACACACACACACATACACACACACACGCACGCACGACACACCACACACACACATACACAATCACCACACACCACACAGCACACAGCACACACACACACACACACACACACACACACAGCACACACACAGACACACACACACACACAGCACACACGACACACACGACACACACAACACACACACACACACACACACACACACACACCACACACACACACACAACACACACACACACACACACACACACCGACACACACACGCCCCACACACCACACACACACAAACAAACAAACAAACCACAACAAACAAACAACACACACACACACCACAACACACACACACACACACACACACACACACACACACACACACACACACACACCCCCACACACACACACACACACACACACACACACACACACACACACACACACCACACACACACACACACACCACACACACACACACACACACACACACACACACACACACACACACACACACACACACACACACACACACAGTATCTATAGATTCACATGGGTGAAGGACGGTGTTGGTTAATTGAAATATTTGTAAAAGAGATTAATGCTTTGAGTTTGTTTTTGAAGGGAGAGAGAGAAGAGAGAACAACTGACATTTGTCTGCTTTTCTCCCAACGTCGTTTCGATGACACTTGACATATAAACATGTGGCAAGCACATAGACATGTATACTCAAGCTCAAAAGTTACGCAACTTAAAAAAACGACAGCAATGCACAGACGTTGAAACCCCAATAAACTATTTTCACAAAACCTGTTCAGGTGGCAAGTTTATTCACTGGTCTACATCCATTCAAAAAACAGCTTCACATGTTTAAAACACAAAAAGGTTCAAACGAACGCTTATTTATTTTAAGACGGACACACAGTATGCAAATTTTCGAGGGAATCCCCTTTATCAAGTCACAAAACGACACTTAAACAACAGATAAACGGTCAAAAACGATGAACATGAAAGAAAACGACTCATCTTTTTTTGGTTTACAAAAACGATGAACATGAAAGAAAACGGCTCATCTTTTTTTGGTTTACAAAAACGATGAAAAATGAAAGAAAAAGACTGATCTTGTTTTGGTTTTTTAGAACGCTAGCAGTCATTCTGTTTTAGATTCCCCCCCCCCCCCCCCCCCCCCCCCCCCCCCCCCGCCCCCCGCCCCCCAGCTTCACGTGAATTCTACTAAACGTGCCCGATGTGTGTTGCCAACACCAGTTTTGCCAGCAATGATATATTACGCACGACTGAAACAGTTTAGGTTCAGGAGACATTAACCCCTTCACTGCCGTGATGTCACTTGAAAACGACCAATAAAAGTGCAACATTTGAAACCCTTAACTGTTTCTGTCTTCTTTTTCACACTGGCATGTGAAAGGATTTTCGTCAAAACACATAGGCATTGAAGGTCAAAAACGATTGAAGGTAGATGAGTTATAGGTCCGGAAAATATACTGTTTGCAGGCGCATCCGTGCATCTTTCAGCCTGGAAATTTGGCAGGCTGGGGCAGTGAAGGGGTTAAACGGGTGCCACTGGATAGAAAAGCCTTTGCTTAGTTCAGCATGCAATCGCTAGACAGAACAAAGTATCAGTTTTCAGTCAGCGGGCTCTCTACCAAGTATACAGGTAAACTGCTCGAAAATGTCCAAAATAGTCATAAAAGTGACCGTCCACAGTATCAATGATTCGACAAAAATGAATCAGTATGAACCTTCTGAAATCGCTATCTGACTTTATTTGAAGAGAGTATGAAGCGAATAACACTCCTTCTTTACACTGAGCGCATACATTTTTTTTTTTTAAATTCATGATACGAACTGCCTTCATGGTAGTGCTGATGAAGGCCAAATGTCCGTTTGGACCTTACCTGATTTGTCAGCTGCATTCGATACGTTGGACCACAGTATTCTCCTCGCACGGTTGCATGACATGATAGGCATATCTGGCGAGGCTAACGAATGGTTTTCGTCGTACCTGTGTGATAGAGTCCAATGTCAATGGTCTGGTCGCTTCATAAAAGTGTCAATGGTGGGGTCTCTTCAGAAAAGTGTCAATGGTGGGGTCTCTTCAGAAAAGTGTCAATGGTCGGGTCTCTTCAGAAAAGTGTCAATGGTCGGGTCTCTTCAGAAAAGTGTCAATGGTCGGGTCTCTTCAGAAAAGTGTCAATGGTCGGGTCTCTTCAGAAAAGTGTCAATGGTCGAGTCTCTTCAGAAAAGGGTCACTTCAGAAAAGTGTCAATGGTGGGGTCTCTTCAGAAAAGTGTCAATGGTCGAGTCTCTTCAGAAAAGGGTCACTTCAGAAAAGTGTCAATGGTCTGGTCTCTTCAGAAAAGTGTCAATGGTCGAGTCTCTTCAGAAAAGGGTCACTTCAGAAAAGTGTCAAGGTTTCATGACATGATAGGCATGATCTGGCGAGGCTAACGAATGGTTTTCGTCGTACCTGTGTGATGAGTCTCAATGTCAGAAAAGGTCTGGTCTCTTCAGAAAAGTGTCAATGGTGGGGTCTCTTCAGAAAAGTGTCAATGGTCGGGTCTCTTCAGAAAAGTGTCAATGGTCGGGTCTCTTCAGAAAAGTGTCAATTGTCTGAAAGGTCGGGTCTCTTCAGAAAAGTGTCAATGGTCGAGTCTCTTCAGAAAAGGGTCACTTCAGAAAAGTGTCAATGG
>JABMCL010003469.1:1385000-1412500 GCA_018857735.1 Alviniconcha marisindica | reverse complement strand
CCCCCCCTCCCCCGCCATGTAGAATACAGAATACTGTAAGTAACTTGGTGTTTTTACGCCCAGTCAACCAGTTCGGTTATATTAGGGTAATACGGAATACAGAATCTTTATTGTCTATGTGTATGGATATAGAAATTTGCCTATCAGCTGCGTAAAATTACAATGTAATACATACACAATACAGTAAAACAAAGTTTCACTCAGTTGTTCATACATGTATACCAGCAGCTCATTCAACACTATGAAATAAACAGAGACACTCACATTAAAAAAAACACAACTAAAATCACAGGTTGCATGCTCAAACAAGCCATACAAAATATTACAAAGAGAAGTAAATCAAGCCTAATAGTAATGTTGAATAATATTTTTATAGACCACCCTTCCAGTGCCATGACTGTTCCGCTCTCTGACCAGAACACAAAGGGGGGGGGGGGTGGTGGGTGAGGGGGGTTTAACAGGGAGCCATATGCAATACTAGCACAGCAGCAGAGAAATAGACACATAATATGTGTGTAAAACAGTACTTGTAATAACACGTCTGAATTTTTCAGCCTCTTGCATTCTCCTTCTCCTGCAGAAGCTATTATGACCTTGATGTTTGATGTGCAGTTTGAGATGATGGTCGAGTCGGTGCTGATTGCTCGCGACAAGTTCCTGCGACCTGGTGGGATGATGTGGCCCTCTTTTGCCAGCCTCTTTCTGGTACCGGTGTCAGCAGCAGAGCAGTACAGTGAATGTGTAGAGTTCTGGTGCGACCAGTATGGCTTTGACCTCTCCTGCCTCAAGTAAGCCTTATATGATGAGTAGTTAAAAGAAATTAAAAAAAGGATTTGTAAAGCGCCAAATCTTTTCTGTAGAGACTATTTTGAGACTAGGCACACGCGCGCACGCACACATACACACACGCACACATCTACACACACACACACACACACACACACCACACACACACGCACGCACACACACACGCACACCACCACACACACACACACACACACACACACACACACACACACACACACACACACACACACACACAACACACACACACACACAACACCACACACACACACACACACACACACACACACACACACACACACACACACACACACAAACACATGGACACACACACACACACACACACATATGCACACACACACACACACACATGCATACACTCACACATACACGCACACACACACACACACATGCTTGCATGCACACATACACGCACACAGGCATCCACACACATGAGCATGCTGACTATACAAAGCTTAATTTACACAACTTAAAACGGGCAGCAGAGACTTGAGATGGATGAAGACTGCAGCATGGAACAGAAAAACATGGCAGGTCGGTAGTTTGGGGAAAAGAAGTGATAACTTAATAAACAGATAAGTTGGGTTTGGTGCTTGAACTGTTAGCCTTAGTTCACCCAAACACACAAGAGTGCCAAACAGTTGTTGCAGGGTCACAGACTGCAGAGTTCCAAAGCTCCAAAGCAACAGAATTTGCTCCCTGTGACATGTGGGTGCATGCATGTGATAGCTGACATTGCATGAATGAGATTGTTATTTTTTTAATTTAACTTATTTATAACTTTTATACATGACTAATTGTATTATTGTGTTTATTTGTTAACACACTGTAATGCCTGGAATGTCACCAAGACAAATTCCTCTGCACTTTATTTTAATGTCACTTGCAAATAAAGTATTCTTGTAATCTTGTAATCTGTCACATTCAGTCTGAGCATGCCTTCTAAACTTCATTAAAAACTCACCTCTACAAACAGTACCACAAGTGATTTCAAATTATTCTTGCTTGTGTCCCCTCCCCATTACCCTCCCTTGCTCCTCGTTATATTCCTTCTGTGTGTGTGTGTGTGTGTGTGTGTGTGTGTGTGTGTGTGTGTGTGTGAGTGTGTGTGTGTGTGTGTGTGTGTGTGTGTGTGTGTGTGTGTGTGTGTGTGTGGTGTGTGTGTGTGGTTGTGTGTGTGTGTGTGTGTGTGTGTGTGTGTGTGTGTGGTGTGTGTGTGTGTGTGTGTGTGTGTTGTGATACAATATTATGACTATATAATAATTATTTTGGAGGTTTTAGTGTATACATTTTTATTGATCTTGTAAAGTGTGGTGTGCTGACTTTTTGTCAGTGAGATGCATGTCTATAAAAATGATTGCTGTTATTAAAGCTATTTGGTTACCTCCCCTGGTGCTCTCCAGATGGCAATTTGTTCAAGGTGAAGAGATGGGCAGGCAAATTCTGAAGAAGTGCTTTGTGCTCAGTTCTACTTGACAGGCTTTGTATATCAGTTTGGTGTAGATCTCTAGTCACTGAAACTGTCAATAATGCCAGCATGTGGGACAAACGTATAAAATATGCCATGAGGCAACCTTTTTCTGCTCTTTGTTGGTAAAAAGTAGAGCAACATTGCCGCACCCTGAGGAGCTCAGAGTTGAAGCAGGAAAGACTTGTTTTGTATGAATATTGACAGGACAATCAATTGAACAAGATGAAAATATTTGCACATTTCCTACTTTTTGGGCCAACTTGAACTTTAGTTTGGTGTGTGTGTTGGGGGGTGAGGGGGAGGTGTCTGTGTGTACTGGTCTATGTGTGTGTGTGTGTGTGTGTGTGTGTGTGTGTGTGTGTGTGTGTGTGACTGTGTGTATGTAAGTGTGTGTGTGTGTGTGACTGTATGTAATTGTGTGTGCGTTTGTGTGTGTGTGTGTGTGTGTGTGTGTGTGTGTGTGTGTGTGTGTGTGTGTGTGTGTTTTAATAGGAAGATGATTTGATTTCCAGCTCAGTAATTATCATTAGTGAATGACCTGAATTGCAAATATCTGACACACATTTTCACCACCTGCAGGTCGTTAGCCTTTGAGGAGTTTCTCCAAAAGCCCAACCACAGTTTCACGTTGAGCCGTGACGACTGCCTGGCAACAGAGACCAAACTGCTGGAGCTGGACATCAGCACAGTCCAAGTCACTGACCTCGAGGAAATAACACGACCCTTTGAGTTTCGCATCACGAAGTCTGGGATCCTGCATGGGTTCTGCACGTGGTTCCAGGCAGATTTTCAGGGAATCGCGCCAGACATCAGAACTACGTTTCTCAACACTGGGCCTGACTATGAGTAAGATCCAGTGATGTTTGTTTGCTTGTTCATGTTCCTTGGCTTTAAAATATGCTTTGAGTCTGGATTCCATGTCAACGAGAAGTTGTTTTGTTGATTTTACACAGGGCCTGACTATGAGTAAGATCCAGTGATGTTTGTTTGTGTGTTCATGTACCTTGGCTTTAAAATATGCTTTGAGTCCGGATTCCATGTCAGCGAGAAGTTGTTTTGTTGATTTTATAGACCCTCAAGTGCCTTTTTTCCCCCAGTTAGTTGCTCATGACTCAACAGTCATTGATGATGTTCTGTTTTCTTTGTTCTTGTTTTTCCTTGAGCTACTTGTTTTGTTGTTGTTATTCTTCTTTTTCCCTTCTTCCTTTTAGTGTAATCTAACCTATACATTTGACTGGGCATTGTGGGGGGGGGAAGGGGGGGGGGGGGGGAATCTGAAACAAAAATGACTGCTAGCATTCTGAAACGAGATCCAAACACATAAAAGCTTGAACAGAAGGCTATTTATTAGGATAAAATATAAGCTGCTTCAACCTACATGTGTAGGATTTTTGATGAGGTGACCGTGCTGACTTGGCAGGTGGGTGGCGGACAGTGCATCAGCCTCCTGATATGGCGGTTGGCTGTGAATGAAGCTGGTTGGCCAGCAGATAAGCTGCTGCAGACCAAGTGGGATAGCACCCCACCTCTCCTCTCCTTTGCATTTGAGATTTTGATTCATAATGCTATGTTTTACATTTTTGATGTCACTGTAAAGTGCTGTGAGGCTGCTCATTCATGGGTAGTTAGCGGTGCTGTGTAAACTTCCATTTTGATTGATTTATTATTCATTGTTACTGTAGCAGGTAGCACTGCTACATGCGTAAGATGCCTCATGTCTGTCCAATGATGGGTTCAGCTGTCGTAAAAGCTACAGCTGCAGGGAAAGGCACCTCTTGTGGGATGGTTTGGCCTAGCGGTAAGGCATTAGGCTGGTAGGCAGAAGGACCTTGGTTCAAAACTGCTTTGGCTCTCCTCTCCCTTCAAAATTTGTGGTTTATGGACTCTGTCTTTGTGATTTTACTCCCCACAGTTATTGACACATTAAAATGGCTCTCATCGCTGCCCGCCTTAATGCAGAATCCTTCTGGTGGTGACAGTGTAGTGTTAGGTATGGTCTCCCTCTTACCCCACTTCCTTGGAACTCAGTCTCCACTGAGGCTGTGTGGAGTGTCGGTACCTTTTTGGAGACAGCCTGGCAGTAAACAAGTTTAACCAGTGAAATGAACCCAGGCAGGGGACAGGCTTTACGTTAATGGCAGTTTTCTGTATCTTGCCAGTTAAGATAGTATATACCAGTAAAAAAGATCAGCAGTGAACCAGAGTGCTATTAAGTTTCACAAGTTCAAGAAAAGAAAAAACCCCACTCCCCTCCCCCACCCTAAAAAAAAAACTGATGAAAAAAAAAAAAAAATCAGGCAAAGAGAGAGAGAGAGAGAGAGAGAGAGAGAGAGAGAGAGAGAGAGAGAGAGAGAGAGAGAGAGCAATTGTGCGTGGCGTGGTGTGCGTGTGTGTGTGTGTGTGTTCTAGATGGGGAAGAGAGCAGGGTGTTTGCTAGTCCAGCTCTAGTAGCAGTACAGTCGGTCGTGTATCTGACCGGTTACAGTGATTATCTGACCGGTTTTTGTGAACCACTTTCGCCACCTTTAAAAACTGTCTGGCATGACTGAGGGGATGCATGTCAGCCTTGGGCAGCAAACTGTTGATGAAAGGGAACCTTGGACAAGAAAACCAGCACTGGAGATGGATGCACTGGGCCACTGGCACATATAACTACAGTGCCACCCATTTTACTGATGAATGAAAAATCGATTTTGTTTCTATCGATCTTTCCTTCCTGTCTTTCTTCCTTCCTTCTTCCCTCCCTCTGTCTATCAACTGTGGACACACTCCAGAATTTGTTTAATGCCTGATTACAGGAAATGGCATTTTTATTTTGTCATTTAAAAGGATGAAGGTGGTGAAATGGTCAACTGAATTAGTGGGTGTATTCACTGTTTCAGATCCAGAAGTGTATATAATATCCGTCAAGAATTTAGATGGATGTTAACATTGTCATGCATAGGATTCCAGGTCAGAAGAAACAAATAGGTCACTGTAATCTGTGTGTCATGTTAGTCATAGTTGTTCATCAGACTGACTCAGACAGAAGGGAAAAATAAGTCACTGTGGTCTGTGTGCCATGTTAGTCGTGACTGTTCATCAGATTGACTTACTGGAAACAGAACAATTATAAGGGACAAATAGGTCACTGTGGTCTGTGTGCCATGTTAGTCGTGACTGTTCATCAGATTGACTTACTGGAAACAGAACAGTTATAAGGAATAAATAGGTCATTGTGGTCTGTGTGTCATGTTAGTCATGATTGTTCATCAGATTGACTTACTGGAAACAGAACAGTTATAAGGGACAAATAGGTCACTGTGGTCTGTGTGTCATGTTAAGTCTTGACTTTTCATCAGATTGACTCACTGGAAGCAGAACCTCTTTCTCCTGAATTCCGGAGTATCTGTGAATGAGGGCGACATCTTGCAAGGTCAAGCCAAGATCTGTCGACACAGCGAGTGGAGGCGACACCTTCGTCTAATTGTGACCTTCACACATATATGTCAGCTGTCAGGGCAGGTGGGTTTTCTGCAGCATGTAAGTTTTCTTTGGATGGTTTTCTTGAGCAATTGTAATGTGCCACAGATGCAGAAGGTATCTGTAAGGTCATCTGCGCTGAGAATTCAGAACTGTCAAAGTTTTCCTCTGTCAAATCTGGACTAGGTTAAAATAAAGCACTGTGAAACATGGAGTAGGTCAGAATGTTGTGTTGCACTCCTTGTCTTTGTCAAACCTGGAGTACGTCAGAGTATAGTGCTGTGTTCTTTGTCTGCTGCAAGAATGATGCCAATTGTCATAGTGTAGGTCAGAATATAGCCTTGTCAAACATGAGTAGGTCAGAAGACAACACTTTGTCCTTTGTGTACCTTCAGTATGTCGGACATTGTCAAACATGGAGTAGGTCAGAATATAGCTTCGCATTCTTCATCCGGTGCCAGGAAACTAGGCCTTTTAATATCTGCCTCCTTGGCTTGTTCAACTTCATTTTTTCCTGCTCTCTTCACACTCAAAATGATGTTTGTCATTAATAGTGAATCAGACTTTTGATTGTGATTTGAAAAATCTTGTTTTGACTTGATATGACAAAGGCAGCTAAGTGGACAAGTAAACTAATTTTTGGGGATGGCGTTCTTGAACAGTACTGGTATTGTCAGTTAACAATGATGAAAGCAGAATACTTGGACAATTTTTAACAGCAGAAATCTTTTTCACATACATCAAACAGTCCCTCATCCCATAACTGAAAATTGCTTATTAAACCTGCGCTGTGCTCATGCAGGTTCTTTGTGTGGATCTTTTGTCGTTGTGGATGATAAATTATAATTCATTTGTTGATAAACTCATGCAGATAGTGTTGCAGCATAACAGAACATAGAGTAACTTTTTGTGCTGTATCATAACCTGTGAACAGGATGCTGATGTACTTGGTGAGCTAAAGAGACACAGGATCACAGATTCAATCCTGTCAGTGGAATTCTTTCACTGTGTGTGTCACAGAAGCTGTCTTTTCTTCACTGGAAAAAAAACTTTCAGGTTTGTTGTTGCACTGTATCTTTTACACTGCGATTGAAACAGTCTCAAATCTTTTTCATTATTTTTTTCTTCACCTCAGTGAGTCTATGACCAGAGGAGCACCTCTCTTTTTAGGCTACTTTTGCTAGATTTCTTGGATGGTCTTAACAGACATGTTCCCCTGTGTCAGTAAACAATTAGATTTAGTTTTCACCATTTTTGTTGTTGTCTTTTTACTTTTCAGTCCTCAGACTTTGAGAAGATTTTCTACGTGTGGCGGTAGACAAGATGCAGAAGCGTGAACAGTCGCCACCTGGGCTTGCTTAGACCGTGTCTGATGTTGTCCACTGCACCCATGCTGTTTGAAAGGGGAGATGATGCAGGATCACAGATCAGAATTGCACTCTTCACTTTTGCACACTCAGATCTACAGGATGTCTTCCGCTGTATTGACCCTGTGTGACCCTGACAAGGGAGATTATCCAGCAACTACAGTTTTCTCCACTTTAGCTTGCTCAGATTCGGAATGGGATGATGTCTGCCAGTGAATTTAATTATAATAGTGATAATAGATAACTTTTGTATGGCATCATTCTCTGGTATACACAAACTCGCTGCGCTTTATTTGACACGGTGGGTGATCCAGGAAACAGTTTTCTCCATTTCAGCTTGCTCAAAATGGGCTGCTGTCCCAGTTGAGTTTATTTTTTTTTTTCATCATCTTCTTCTAGTGGCAAAAACCACTATCATCATTTTGATTCTTCTGCTACAGTAATGCATTGTCTGTGTTTTCCCATGCCACCCACTCGTTGACCTGTTATCGAAATGTGGACGTGGGGTGTTTATTGTGCGCAGCGATCTAACTCTTAGTGCATGCACATGAACACAAGGCAGGCACTGATGGGTCTGCACTGCATCCGGTAGCTCAACAGTTGGCCATTGGATTTAGAGTCCAGAGTGCTAGCCAACTAACCACAAACTCCTTCTTGTCTGCCAGGTGTCTGTGTGCCAGTCATCCAGATGATCCGGAAGTGCAGTATTTTTCCACTGTGGCTTGCTCAGAATAAGTCAATATCTCCCGCCGAGTTCACTTTATTGGGCAAGGTTTAGTATCAAGGAAAAACTATTTTCGGTTTCTGTTTGCTCAAAAAGGCCACCCAGCATATCATAGTGCTACCACAATGCAGGGAGGTGGTGGTTTGGTGACGGGGAATTTAGTCTCAAGATTTTTATCATGGGAGGTGGGAGGCAGGCTCAGAACACAGCATGGAATCCTCAATTCTGTAGGGTGGTAATTTGCGTGTAAAGTAGTGCTCACTAACAGCAAGCTTCAAGACCTCCAGTCCTTCAGTGGTTTGGGCCCACTCCATGACGAGGGACATACACGATCATTATTATGTATTCTGTGATTGTCATGTTGCTCAAAATCCATCCTATACAAGCAAAATGTTGTGATTCGCTACAGATGCCTTGTTTGACATTTTTTGCATAATGGACAATTTATGAAGTGAGGCCACCAAGGTAACTAAGATTGAAAGCGAGGCTTAGGACTGTAGTCTGTGATGCAGGCAACAAGATCTTTAGGCACTCCGGCCACTTTTGCACACCCCACCCCAGTCTCGCCTTTCAATCTCATAACCCACTGTGACCTGGCACATTGAGAATTCTGTGTAAGTGCAACAAAGAGCAGTCAGCCTACACTGACTGACCTGGTTGGTTGGTTGAAGTGTTGCTTTACATCCACAGAAACCGTAGGTTTAGTAGGGACGGGAGCCCAGGACGTCCACCTCGACTTTCACACAGCTCCTGAAGTCTGACTGACTGACCCCTAGTTTGCTCTTTGTTGTGACCCTGAGTCTATGGCAACAAGAAAAGTTTTTTTCTTTCCCCAAGGCTGCAGACAACAATGAAAGACAACCAGTCATGTCCAAGTGAATCTATTTTGTGGTTCTTATCTGAAAAGCAGAAGACTCCCTTGACAGCTTTTATATTGTTCTGCTGCCAGTGCCTTTGTTTAGAGAGGTTGTGTGAAATATTTTATGAGCCCAAGATCAACAGTTTAATGTCAATGATAGATTAATGATCATGCTGTGAATTTGAAGAGATCAAGTTAATTTAGAATGTGTTTTCTAAATGTCTGGAACTGATTGTTTTGCGTGACTTGTTTACAGTGACCTGATTCCCTTTGGAATGAAGCTTTGGTCAAAGTGATTTACAAAATGTGCCTTCAGCAACCAGAGAAATATCCTACATTTTGATTTGTTAAGCACAGTTTTACAGTAGTTATGTGCCACTGTTCAAACTCAAGTTGGTATTTCTTTCAAGTATCACTGTTCTAATGCAAGATAGTATTCCTGATATGTATCATTGTTCTAACACATGATAGCATTTGCTACATGTATCACTGTTCTAACACAAGATAGTATTCCCTAGATGTTCTAACACAATATGGTAATCCCTACATGTACCACTGTTCTAACACAAGATAGTATTCCCTATTTGTATCACTGTTCTAACACAAGATAGTGTTCCCAACATATTCTAACCCAAGAAGGTATTCCATATATGTATCATTGATTTAACACAAGACAGTATTCCCTACATGTTCTAACACAATATGGTATTCCCTACTTGTATTACTGTTCTAACACAAGATAGTATTCCCTATATGTATCACGGTTCTAACACTAGGTGGTATATTCCCGTCATGTATTACAGTTATAACACAAGATGGTATTCTCTTGTTTCTGCTTGAACCAGCATACTGGTGTCACTGAATTTATAATAGTCATGTATTTCTGTTCTAACTCAGGATGCTGGATGCTCAGGATGCTGCCAAAACCAGCATGCTGGTTTGGGAGAAATTGCAGTAATCATGTTGCTCTGTTCTAACCCAAGATGGTATTCTCTTTGTTCTGCCAAAACCAGCATACTGGTTTGGTAGAAATTGCAGTAATCATGTTGCTCTGTTCTAACCCAAGATGGTATTCTCTTTGTTCTGCCTGAACCAGCATACTGGTTTAGCAGAAATTACATTAATCTTGTTGCTGTCTTCTAAGCAAAGATGGTATTCTCTTTGTTCTGCATGAACCAGCATACTGGTTTGGAGGCTATGACAGGAATTGTGTTGCTCTGTTCTAACACAAGATGGTATTCATTTTGTGTGTGTGCTGTAACCAGCGTGCTGGTCTGACAGAAGATAGCACATCAGCATTATCCTGCTGTGTTTTGCTGTCTGTGTAAGTGTATCTGTTAAATGCGATATTTCATGAAACCTGTGTAATCTTTACAATAACCAGAAACCTGATTGGCTTTAAGCTATTATCAAACTCAGTAATTTAATTTGATTTAATTTACCTTCAAAAATCATGATGTGAAATTTTCTGTTGAAGTCAATTTTCAATGCTGACATTTGCGTTGGAGATGTCAGTTATTTTGCTTGGCCACCACATCACACCGGTGAGAGTCTGGGTGGACCAAGACTATCAATATCCAGATGTATGTATATCCCAAACCTACATTTGCCCTTATCCAGTCACTGCTGTATCCATCACAAAACATGTGTAACTGCATAACTAATCAGTCTGCATAACTGATTTTTCAAGAGACTTTTGGAGGTTTGAGTGGCCTGTGTTATTTAACCACTTTCTTTCTTTTTAACAAAGCAGGTTATAATATTGGTGCTACTAATGTAATATCTGAAGTTATTTGGCTTTTGTTGGTGCGTTTTGTGTAGGTTAGTTAGGTTTTGGAGCAGGTAAAATCATGCTGATTTATTCCACCACTTCCTCCACTTGTCTGTGGTATTTTAGTTTTCAGGATAATTTCTTGAAAAAAAAGTACATAACTTTATGTTTCTTTCTCTCTCAGCATCATTCTTCACATTGTGCCTTTGTCTATATGGGGATTTTTGTATTTGATGTCTCCCAGTTGGAATACGGACTGAATAATACTTCTGCTTTTTCCCCATTGTTGCGGTTTCTTTCCTTTCGTTTTGCGTTAACAATCAGTGACAAATTTGAGATTGAAAAAAACCCCTGGCAACCTCATGTTATTATGCAAATTCTCAGTGTTGTTACTAAGAAATAGTTTGTAAGAATGGATGCTTCATTGATTTTACTTCAATTGGTTGACATTGCTTGAACTTTGTGTGAGGAACCAGGGATTGTGTTTATTGACGCAGATAGCTCCCAGTGTGCCAAATCTATTTGTGTACTCAGTGTGGGTTTTATTGTATCCAGGCGTGTGTGCCTGACATTTTTGTGTAGTCCTTGTGGGTTTTGTGGCATCCAATCATGTGTACTTGACAATTTTGTGTAGTCCTTGTGGGTTTTGGCTTTGTTGGTTTTGTGGTATCCAGTCATGTGTACTTGACATTTTTTAACCGATTTGTTTAGTCCACCACATATCCCGATGAAATATTGAACAAGATGTGAAATTCATATTGTTGTATAAACTGATGCCAGCCTTAACGTAAAAATGTGTGTACTTTTGCCTCCCCCCCCCCCCCTTCCCCGCACCCCACCACCTGGCAGGCCAGGGATGTCTGATGTCCTCCCCTTGTCAGGCATCCCAGGGCTGTCATTTGATTCAAACTGTCTCTGGTTATTCTGTCTAGGCCTTTTACTCTTTTTTTCTTTTTTTTTCTTCTTTTTTTTGCTGTTGGCCCACTCTCCTGCCTACTTTGCAAAATCCCCCCCCCCCATTTTTTTCTCTCTCCAAAGATAGGCTTTATTTTGTATACCCCCCCCCCCCCCCACCACCCCATTTTTAATTTATTATATATATATTTTTAACTGCCAAATGATAATTTGCTGAGGATATTTGCAACAGGCTGCCATGTGGCACTGGTGTTAGCTGCAATGCAGTTTTTTGTTTTGCATTGTCTAAATGCGTGTTTTTAACCAGGCATTGCAGGGTTAGATGGAAGGGTCAATAGCATCTTCTAGCTGTTGGTGCTATTACTGTATTACACACAAGGATGATATTAAAGCGGCGGCCTTTTCAATATGTGTGTGTAACTGTCATGTAGATGTGTAATATATTATACTTGAGTGAACTGTTTAATGAGCCTGTGAATGAGAATTTGTGTTTGTAGTTCTATTACTTGTGTCGCCCTGATATAAGCAATCAAAGTAGTTGAGTGGGTGGGGGGAAAAAACTATTATGTATTGGTTTAAAGAGGTGGAAAAATGTAATAACAAAGGAAGAGGAGAAGTAGTAGTACATGTTGTAGTAAAGGAGAAGCAGGAGGAAAAAAGGTAGTACATGTTGTAGTGAAGGAGAAGTAGGAAGAGAAGAAGTAGCAGTACATGTTGTAGTAAAGGAGAGGAAGAAGAAAGGTAGTACATGTTGTAGTGAAGGAGAAGTAGGAAGAGAAGAAGTAGCAGTACATGTTGTAGTAAAGGAGAGGAAGAAGAAAGGTAGTACATGTTGTAGTGAAGGAGAAGTAGGAAGAGAAGAAGTAGCAGTACATGTTGTAGTAAAGAAGCAGGAGGAAGAAAGGTAGCACTTGTTGTAGTAAAGGAGAAGTAGGAAGAGAAGAACTAGTAGTACATGTTGTAGTAAAGAAGCAGGAGGAAGAAAGGTAGTACATGTAGTAAAGGAGAAGTAGGAAGAGAAGAACTAGTAGTACATGCTGTAGTAAAGGAGAGTTAGGAGGAAAAAAGGTAGTACATGTTGTAGTAAAGGAGAAGTAGGAAGAGAAGAAGTAGCAGAAGGGTTTACATGTTTTTGTAGTAAGGAGAGTAGGAAGGAAGTAGCAGTACATGTTGTAGTAAAGAAGAGGAGGAAGAAAGGTAGTACATGTTGTAGTGAAGGAGAAGTAGGAAGAGAAGAAGTAGCAGTACATGTTGTAGTAAAGAAGCAGGAGGAAGAAAGGTAGACTTGTTGTAGTAAAGGAGAAGTAGGAAGAGAAGAATAGTAGTACATGTAGTAAAGGAGAGTAGGAGGAAAAGGTAGTACATGTTGTAGTAAAGGAAATTTGGGAAAGGAGAAGAAGGTAGTACATGTTGTAGTAAGGACGAAGTAGGAAGAGAAGAAGTAGCAGTACATGTTGTAGAAAAGGGAGAGTTAGGAGGAAGAAAGGTAGTACATGTTGTAGTAAAGGAGAAGTAGGAAGAGAGAAGTAGCAGTACATGTTGTAGTAAAGAAGCAGGAGGAAGAAAGGTAGTACATGTTGTAAAGGAGAAGTAGGAAGAGAAGGTAGCAGTACATGTTGTAGTAAAGAGAGCAGGAGGAAGAAAGGTAGTACATGTTGTAGTAAGGAGAAGTAGGAAGAGAAGAAGTAGCAGTACATGTTGTAGTAAAGAAGCAGGAAGAAGAAAGTAGCACTTGTTGTAGTAAAGGAGAAGTAGGAAGAGAAGAAGTAGCAGTACATGTTGTAGTAAAGAAGCAGGAGGAAGAAAGGTAGACTTGTTGTAGTAAAGGAGAAGTAGGAAGAGAAGTAGTAGTACATGTTGTAGTAAAGGAGAGTTAGGAGGAAAAAGGTAGACATGTTGTAGTAAGGAGAAGCAGGAAGAGAAGAAGTAGCAGTACATGTTGTAGTAAAGAAGCAGGAGGAAGAAAGGTAGTACTGTTGTAGTAAAGGAGAAGTAGGAAGAGAAGAAGTAGCAGTACATGTTGTAGTAAAGGAGAGCAGGAAGAAGAAAGGTGTACTGTTGTAGTAAGGAAAGTGAAGAGAAAAGTAGAGTACATGTTGTAGTGAAAGGGGGGAAATCAGGAGTAAGTAGGAAGAGAAGAAGTAGCAGTACATGTTGTAGTAAAGAAGCAGGAGGAAGAAAGGTAGCACTTGTTGTAGTAAAGGAGAAGTAGGAAGAGAAGAAGTAGCAGTACATGCTGTAGTAAAGGAGAGTTAGGAGGAAAAAAGGTAGTACATGTTGTAGTGAAGGAGAAGTAGGAAGAGAAGAAGTAGCAGTACATGCTGTAGTAAAGAAGCAGGAGGAGGAAAGGTCGCACTTGTTGTAGTAAAGGAGAAGCAGGAGGAAGAAAGGTAGTACATGTTGTAGTAAAGGAGAAGTAGGAAGAGAAGTAGTAGTAGTACATTTTGTAGTGTCAAGAGGAAAAGAAGTAGTAGTACATGTTGTAGTAAAGCAGAGTCAAGAGGAAAAGAAGTAGTAGTACATGTTGTAGTAAAGCAGAGTCAAGAGGAAAAGAAGTAGTAGTACATGTTGTAGTAAAGGAGAAGCAGGAGGAGTAGTAAAGGAGAAGTAGTGGTAAAGGAGGAGGGGGAGAAGTAGTAAAGGAGGAGGAGGAGAAGTAGTGGTAAAGGAGGAGGGAGAGAAGTAGTAAAGGAGGAGGAGGAGAAGTAGTAAAGGAGGAGGAGGAGAAGTAGTAAAGGAGGCGGAGGAGAAGTAGTAAAGGAGAAGAAAGAGAAGTATATAGCAGAGCAGTCGAAAAAGTAGCAGCGAAGGAGGAGAAGTAGTAGTAAAGAAGGAAACTGTGAAGAAAGAGGAGGAGTAAGGAAGAAGATGAGGAGGACAAGAAGACAGAGTAGAGGAATAACAGAAAATGAGGAGGAGATTAAGAAGATGTGGTGGAGGAGGACGAGAGTCGATCATAGCAGCAGTCATTAACCTCAGGTGTGATTTACAATCTGTGCAATTCCTGACTAATCATGTGCCTTTCATGACAAGAAAAGTGGATTTGGATTTTGCCAACATGTGCCACGTATTTGTCTTGTACGTTTTTTTTGTTTGTTGTTGTTGTTGGTTGTTTTAATGTATTTTTGCTCACGGATTTTTATATTTTTGTGCCTGCATAAGCTTCAGTTTAGAATATTGTCATCGCAGATTTTTGTTGTTGTCTAAATGATTTTTTTCTGATTTTTTTCTGACGATTTTTGTGTTTCATGCCCCGCGTAAACCTCGGTTGTGATCATTACGCATCTTCCTATTGAAAGGTATGGCTACTCCTTCACCGCTCCGCCGACACAGACATACATTGTTATGTAAAGCAGTCTGAGCAAGTGAATGAAAAGTAGTGTAATGGACGGAAAGCATGCTGTTCTGAATAAAAGCCCCACAATGATGTGCTTGGCAAAAGAAAAAGAAAAGAAATACACACACACACACACACACACACACACACACAAACGTACGCGCGCACATACACACAGGCGCTCGCGCGCACAAACACACACACACACGCGCACGCAACACACACACACACACACGCACGCACGCACGCACCCACCCGCACGCACACAGTTTTAACGAGAGAGAGGAGAGAGTCAAAGATATTTTCTTTTCTTGTGGGGCGTGGAGGTTAAAGACTATACATAAAAATAAACCTTGAGGGGAAACTCTACAACAGGTTTGGAAATGCAAACAGAGAAGTGTAATTCGTTCATAACAATATACACATAATCCATAACGAAAACGTATTGCAGTCACAAAACTGAATAGTAGTTAAAAAAGAAGAAGCTAGTGGTCTCTGTTTTAATGTAACTTTCACTTCTATTACATTTTTTGTTTTTGTTTTTGTTACAAGGTTAAAATGTCTTTATTGTTTGTGAAAGACAAACACACAGTCTGTTTCCGTCTGTTTGAAGTTCCAAAAACAAACCACCACTACCTCCACCATCAACAACAACAACAACAACAGCACACACACACACACTGACACACACACACAAAAACAACAACAACAACCAACAACAAAACAAAACGAGAAACAAACAAAAAAACCACAACACAAACAACAACACACAAGCAAAACAACCACCACAAACAAAAACGAAACAAGACAATAAAACGGAAAAAGAAGAAGAAGAAGAAGAAGAAAGCCATAATTTGGGCGGCGGTACAGCTGTTATGAAAATCGATGTCGACCTCAGCTGGTTTGGTTTTTGCGCATGCGCCGTTAAAGATGAGGGCGGTAACACACGCAGACGACAGGCACACAGCACAGCGCGCTCTGAGCAAGCAAGCCGAGACAACAGCGCGCTGCGCGAAACACGCCGAGACAGTGCAGCAGACACCAGCACGGAAAACACTCCGGCTCCAGTCTCTACCACTCTCACAGTTCGCGTTCTCTGTGTGTGTCGTGTGAAAACCAACAGAGGCGAGAGACGAAAGCGGCCGATCGACTCCACAACATTGACTTAATCGTTTGCCGTCTATGCACGAAAAAGGGCAAGTACCCTCGCTTTCAGTTTGAAAGCAGTTTTTTTTCCCCTTCTTTTCTCTCGACCCGTTGTTGAACTGTTGAAACGACAGGCGGAAAAGCGTCCTACACTGAGTAACTTGTTTTATTACGCCCAGTCAACAGGACGGTTATATCAGAGCGATTTCTACGCAGAGAAAAAGCAAAAAACCAACCAAAACACTAGACCAACCATGTCTAACCAATGGCAACACGGATTGTGCGGCTGTTTCGACAACTGCGGCCTGTGCATCATTTCCTACCTCGTCCCTTGCTACCAGTTCGGACGGAACGCGGAGGCGGTGGGAGAGAACTGCCTGCTGTGTGGCCTGGCCTTCCTGGTGCCCGGGGTCAACCAGATCCTGGGTGCCCTCAACCGCGGCAAGATCCGGGACAGCAAGGGCATCGAGGGCGGCTTTCCCGGGGACTGCATCATGTGGCTCTTCTGTCCCCTCTGCGCGCTCGTGCAGGAAGCCCAGGAAGTGCAGGAGGTCAAAACGCAGGGTATGGCCAGGGAGTGAGGTCAGCAGCAAAGGGAGGGACAGGGGGCACCTGCCACACTACCCCTTCCTCTTACCTCCCCTTCCCATCCTTACCCCCCCCTCCACTTACCACCCCTCCCCATCCTTGCCCCCCCTTAACCCCTCCCTCCTCCTCCTCCACCCGACCCAGCCGTCATCTGCCTCAGCCGTGTTCGTGTTCTCCCTTTCTTGTGCATGGAGTATGGATGAAAGCAACAACTACAATCAACTTTGAACATTTATTCTCAGCGGTTTTTTCTTCTTTGCTCAGATGGGATACGGTTTGGTCTCGTCTTGACTATACTTCCAGTTATTTGGAACGCGATTTGAACTCGACTTTGTCGTTTTTCTCGTTATTTGGGTCTCCTCTATCTTCGTCTTCATTTTTTCTCCAGTTACTTGGGACATTACCTCAATCATTTGGGACAAATTGCGATTTCGTTTGAGTTTAGCTTAACTGTAGTTATTTGAGACACGACGTGATTTTGTCATCACGCCGACCCCGGTTATTTGGGGCAAGGCAAGAACTTTTCGCCGCCTCTTTAAAGCGACATTATGGGACACGTTTGAAGCTCGTCTCCATCCCCATATCCGTCAGCGCGACTGACGATTAAACTTCAGGTTGGACACCAGCTGAACTCAAGCTGACACCCTTGCTTCGTTCCACCCCAACGCCGTTCGAGACCCGAGAGTAGAGAAGGGAGGTATGGTGGAACGGAGGGCGTGTAAGACCTCTGTTTGTTCCTCTCCTACCTCGCCTTCGGGTTGATACAGCAGGACTGTCAGCTCCACAACGCTCCAACAGGGACGGGTGCAGCAAGTATGTTAGCTCCACAACGGTCCAGCAGAAGGGAATGGTGCAACAGGACTCTCAGCTCCACAACGCTCCACAGGGACTGATACAGCAGGACTGTCAACTCCACAACGCTCCAGCAGAGGTTGGTATAGCAGGACTGTCAGCTCCACAACACTACAACAGGGACTGGTGCAGCAGGGCTGTCAGCTCCACAACGCTCCAACAGGGACTGGTGCAACAGGACTGTCAGCTCCACAACGCTGGTGCAGCAGGACTATCGGCCCCACAACGCTGCAACAGGGACTGGTGCAGCAAGTATGTCAGCTCCACAACGCCCCACAACAGGACTGCCAGCTCCGCAACGCTCCAACAGGGATTGGTGCAGCAAGTATGTCAGCTCCACAACGCTCCATCTGAGGTTGGTATAGCAGGACTGTCAGCTCCGCAACGCTCCAACAGGGATTGGTGCAGCAAGTATGTCAGCTCCACAACGCTCCATCTGAGGTTGGTATAGCAGGACTGTCAGCTCCACAACGCTCGTACAGGGACTGGTGCAACAGGACTGTCAGCTCCACAACTCTCCTACAGGGACTGGTGCAACAGGACTGTCAGCTCCACAACGCTCATACAGGGACTGGTGCAACAGGACTGTCAGCTCCACAACGCTCCTACAGGGACTGCTGCAACAGGACTGTCAGCTCCACAACGCTCGTACAGGGACTGGTGCAACAGGACTGTCAGCTCCACAACGTTCCAACAGGTGACTGGTGCAGCAGGACTGTCAGCTCCACAACGCTCCAACAGGTGACTGGCGTAGCAGGACTGTCAGCTCCACAACGCTCCAACAGGTGACTGGCGTAGCAGGACTGTCAGCTCCACAACGCTCCAACAGGGACTGGTGCAGCAGGGAACGATCAGAACCGCAACACTGCCTCAGCTCCTCTCTCTCTTCTTTTCCTCAACCTTTCCTCATCAGCAGGGGTCAACTGTTGGAGCGGACCTTCTCAGAGCCAAACATCGCCCACAGTAGAGGTCAGATTGGAGCGGACCTAGTCAACCAGCGCCACGAACAGAACGTTTTATTTGTTATTTTTCACCATCGGCAAGGAGAGAGAGAGAGAGAAGACAGCCCAACCGTAATTGTTTTTAAACATCTACAAAGAAGATGGCGAAACTGGACCGAGATTCACACCACTGATTAGTATCATTGACAGTGCACACGACCAGTGACTCGCACAACTAATGTTCCAAAAGCCAAATGTTCTATGCGTGGTGCAATAGTTTGTTCCAACATCCATGTTGTGTCTGCCCCGGTTCTGGCAGATCTTGCGGAATCAGGACACCCTAGCCCCCCCCCCCCCCCCCCCCCCCAACTCCCCTCCCAACTCCCAGCCCCCCCCCGTCCCGCACCACCCGTGACACCAACGTGTGCAATTTTGGATAAGATCTGAAACTGTTACTAGGCTGAACAGCTTCCTTCTCACATCTTAAGAAGACCATGGAATTTTTCATCGGCCATCCGCTGTGTGTTCTTCCTGTTTAGGCTGTGTATGGGCTTGGCACACAGCAGCGATGGTACTGTCATAATCGAATGAAAGAAAAACTCTTTGGTTTCCAGGATGATTTGCACTCCTAGCTGCGCGTGTACGGCTGCCTTCATTCTGGAGTCTGGAGTGAACATTTAGAAGAGGCGAACGAGGAAGAAGACTGTCATAATCTGCAACGTGTGTTCCTCTTTCACCACCATCTGCCATAATCTGCAACGTGTGTTCCTCTTTCACCATCATCTGCCATAATCTGCAACGTGTGCTACCTCTCACCAGCATCTGCCATAATCTGCAACGTGCGTTCCCTATTTCACCACTATCTGCCATAATCTGCAACGTGTGTTCCATCTTTCACCACCATCTGCCATAATCTGCAACGTGTGTTCCCTCTTTCACCACCATCTGCAACGTGTGTTCCCTCTTTTACCACCATTTGCCATAATCTGCAACGTGTGTTCCCTCTTTCACCACATCTGCCATAATCTGCAACGTGTGTTCCATCTTTCATCACCATCTGCCATAATCTGCAACGTGTGTTCCCTCTTTCACCACCATCTGCCATAATTTGCAACGTGTGTTCCCTCTTTCACCCATCTGCCATAATCTGCAACGTGTGTTCCCTCTTTCACCACCATCTGCCATAATCTGCAACGTGTGTTCCTCTTTCACCACCATCTGCCATAATCTGCAACGTGTGTTCCCTCTTTCACCACCATCTGCCATAATCCGCGACGTGTGTTTCCTCTTTCACCACAATCTGCCATAATCCACAACGTGTGTTCCCTCTTTCACCACAATCTGCCATAATCCGCGACGCGTGTTTCCTCTTTCACCACAATCTGCCATAATCCGCAACGTGTGTTTCCTCTTTCATCAGCATCTGCCATAATCTGCAACTTGTTCCCTCTCGCGTGATCTAGATCAGGGACTGTGTGAAGAGTGTAGAACTTCAGTCGATGTCTCGTGTACTGTGTCTGAGACACACAGAGATCTGCAGTGCGTGTGTCCGAGGCAGATTTGACATGGGCTGGACTGTTCTTGTTCCGCCTTTGCAGTCCTCTTTAGCTTTTGTCAACGCTGTCGTGGAATGCTGGACTTTGACGTGCCCGTTGTCGTCATTACTGTTGATGGGGTGAAGCTATGCTTGTGTTTGGGAAACGGGTCTCGGGGACAAACACACACACACACACACACACACACACACACACACACACACACACACACACACACACACACACACACACACACACACACACACACACACACACACACACACACACACACGTATGTATTAACTGCTGAATTTTCAGCCAGAATTGTTGCTTAAAACCAAATCGTCCCAAAACATCTCTATCGTAATCCCCTAACCGTATTTCATACCCCCCCCCTCCCCCCCACCCCCCACAATCCCACAATCCCCACCGTACTCCTTTACCCCCTCCCCCCTCCACTGTGCCCCTTACGATAGCCTCCATCCACGGCTATGAAGTCTGGTGACAACAATTAACCTTTCGCTTTTAGCCAGATAGCTCCGCCAACTTCTCGTGCACAAGTGTATTAAACAACAACATGCTGGAACTCGCTCTTCCAGCTGCACGGACGCTAGCTATTTGGCGGCTGACGATTGGCTCCGAGAACGGCACGGGCACGCGCGTTGTTCACGTTACCAGTGCTAGTTGGACAGTCTCGCGGGTTTGTCTAAGGAAGCGTGTTTGTACGCCGGCGCTGATTGGCTGAAGCTCATCTGTCAGTCAGAGGGGCGAGAGGTCGGTTGTGGCGGATGTCCTTTTCAGTTTGGCGCTACGTCGCTGGCGTTGTGGGTAGAGCGAGGTTCGGATGACGGTGACTGGCTGAAGTTAATACCGGAAGTTAAACTGCGCGTGCTAGAAGAGACGTGATAATTCGTCGCAGTCAGTTAAGACCAGAAGCTCGGTAGTGGACTGTAGAAAGACAATGTACGGCAGAGTCCCCCCCCCCCCTCCCTCCCCCACCAAAAAAGAAAAAAAGAAAAAGAAGGTGTGTGTGTGGTGGGGGGGGGGGTGGATTTTCAAACATTCAGAGGAAACAACAACAACAACAACAACAAACCGCCCTGACCAAGAACCTTTACTGCAGAACGGATTGACTGACAAACGGGACACACACACACACACACACACACACACACACACACACACACACACACACCACTACACACACACACACACACACAACACACACACACACACACACACACACACACACACACACACACACACACACACACACACACACACACACACACACACACACACACACACACACACACACACACACACACACACACACACACACACACGCACGCACGCACGCACGTGCGCGTGCTCGCATATTAAAGCCAATAGAACTACATTCACTCCCTGACCCTGGAAAGTCCTCCCCGCGATTAACATAGTTATGTTCAGACCAGTTAGTCCCAAGACTCCCATTGCTCAATGGTGATTTGGCGCGGCTCCTTGCGCATCAGGAATGGCTGTCGCTGCTATAGCAACCAGAAACAGGACCACCCTCAGAACATCGAAGCGAGATCACATAGCAGCCTGTCTCCTTTTCCCTCGAGATGTCTGTTTTGCGCTGAAGGCTTCATTCCGTATTTAAAGGGAACTGAACGAAGGACGCAAGTCATGGTTCAGGAGCTGTGTGAGAGTCGAGGTGGACGTCCGTCCTAACGAGCCTTCTGGTTTCCGTGGACGTAAAGAATTATTGCACCGTGCTTCGGCATTGGTCACAACTTGTCCCTAATATGTCAACTGACATCTGAGGACATAAAGCATCACTTCATCATCATCATCAGGACGCAAGTTGTCCTGAAAAACGTAGACAGTGTGCAAATATTTTCTTCTCCATGTTTCATTTGGTTATTCTATCAATATTTATGCAAAAGAAGCACTTTGTTGTTTCAGGTTTGAGCTCCCCAGGTCGCAGGCCATGTTGGTCCGCTCTTTACCACCAAAAAGTAGAAACATTTTTCTTGACGTATTTGATACTGTTGCCACACGTTTCGGCCTTGTTCATGACGTCACTGATACAGATTGCTGGGCACAAGACGAGCAGTCACGATTGTATTTTCGCGATTTTCAAACGTCAATTTTTATCAAACAGGACGAGAAATCCAGTGAAAAAATGATGTGTGTCTACTTTCTGTTCCATTCCTATTAGTAGGACCCATGATTCCAGAGACAAACCAACCCTGCAACTCTTGCGAAGAAAATCTTTCTGTTCTGTAGAGGAAATGGGCCGGAAATGAGTTGACTGTTTTAACAAGTGATACTAATAAAAGATGCACAGCCCCGCTGTGCTGGCTCAGCACCGACACAAGTGGAGGTGTTTAGCAAGTGCTTAAGTGGTTCAGACTTAGCCTAAATCCACCACAGACTGTTCTGCACATAACGAGCAGACAGCGTCTGACGGATACTGCGAACTGACAGTACCCTTCCCCCCCCCTTCAACCCCTCCCCCCCCTCCCCCACCCCAAAAGAAGAAGAAGAAGAAGAAGAAGAAACGTGCACAGAAGAAGAAGAAGAAGAAGAAGAAGAAGAAGAAGAAGAAGAAGAAGAAGAAGAAGAAGAAGAACAACAACAACAACAACAACAACAACAACAACAACAACAACAACAACAAAAAGAAGAAGAAAAAGAAAAAGATAATGAGCCTGCCCGCACCTTTTTCTTCAGCATCTGCAATTCTGAAATTTTGGCAGCCTCCTCCAAGCGCAGATCCGAGCTGAACATTTGCTTTAAATGGAGCGCCGCATACAGTAGACAATAAACTGATGCCAGTGCCCTGACATGACGCGTCTTTGCCTAGCCCACTCCTACTGCGTGGCCCAGGAGGCCCAGCGTCAAAGCAAAATTCAGGAAAACAGCTGTACATTTGCACACTCACATTCCTGCCGCGTTTTGCTGGCTTGACCGTTTAATTCAAACTGAACAGGACAGGGACTGGGGTGGGGGCTGGAGGGTGGGGGGGGGGGGGGGGGAGGAGAGGAGGGTACTAGTACCGGGCCTGGGACGGTTGATCATCAAAAGTCTCGTGAAAAATTTGGATGGCTGTGTTCAAGTAAGGTCAGGGGGGGGGGGGGAGTGGGGGGGGAGGTGGTGGATGTGGTAGAGTAATTTTACTTGCATTATGTTTATTAATTTGTAATCTTTTGGAGAGCATGCGAATAGACAAAGGAGAGGATGGTGGTGGGGTGGGGGTGGGGGGTGGGGGGAGTGTAGAGCAAAGTTACTTACATTGTGTTTATTCTGTAAGGGCTAGTTGTGAGTCTGATCTGAGTCTGAGAGAGAGAGGGGGAGAGAGAGAGAGAGAGAGAGGGGGGGGGTAGGGGGAAGGGGGGGGGGGACAAGTCTGGAAACAGAAACACAGAAGGACAGGGCGCAAGAACGAACGCAAAACTTTACTTTTAAATTATTTTTGAAATAATTTTCTTTTGGGACTTGCCCGTGCCCTTCACAAAACGTTTAACTAAAACTTACACAAGGTTTAAAAACAACCACGACACGGGCTCATTCAAAGCCGCTGTGCTCGAAACAATCAAGTAAATGTGACATTCACTGATCGAAGCGAAACTTAAAGTGGCATCATTCAGTTTAAATAGAATTAAAGCAGAATTTTGTAGCTGCGGCTTCCCGAAAGAGAGAATAAACTTTATTTTACGAGGGTAGTGGAGTAGACACTTTTTACATCCAGCCCTCGCCCCCAGAGAGAGAGAGAGAGAGAGAGAGAGAGTACACAATTTTATTTACGATGGTAATAGACAAGCATGTATGCTTTTTTACATCCAGCCCTCGCCCAGACAAGGGACTATGAGATAGATAGATAGATAGAGAGAGAGAGTAGAGAGAGAGAGAGAGAGAGTAGAGAGAGATGAGAGATAAAATTTTTACGAGGAATGACAGTGTATGCTTTTTACATCCAGCCCTCGCCCAAACAAGGGACTATGAGATAGAGTAGAGAGAGAGAGAGAGAGAGAGAGAGAGAGAGAGAGAGAGAGAGAGAGAGAGAGAGAGAGAGAGAGAGAGAGTACACAATTTATTTACGATGGTAATAGACAAGCAGTTGCTTTAATCCAGCCCTCGCCAATACAAGGACTATGAGAGAGAGAGAGAGAGAGAGAGAGAGAGAGAGAGAGAGAGAGAGAGAGAGAGTACACAATTTTATACGATGTAATAGACAAGCATGCTTTTTTACATCCAGCCCTCGCTAGAGAAGAGGAGACAGAGAAGATAGAGAGAGAGAGAGAGAGAGAGAGAGAGATAGAGAGAGAGGAGGAGAGAGAAGAGAGAGAGGAGAGAGAGAGAGAGTACACAATTTTATTTACGATGGTAATAGACAAGCGTGTATGCTTTTTTACATCCAGCCCTCGCCCAAACAAGGGACTATGAGATAGATGAAGAAGAAGATAGTAGAGAGAGAGAGAGAGAGGGGAGAGAGTAGAGAGGAGAGAGAGAGTAGACTCATTTTTATCCATGGCACTAGACAAGGGATATGCTAGTAATAGCCTGGAAAAAGGGATAGAGAGAGAGAGAGTCACATCATAGAGAAGCTAGTAGTGATATAAGAGAAAGAGATGAGAGAGAGAGAGAGAGAGAGAGTGTTTGTGAGAGAGAGAGAGGGGTGGGGATGAAGTACAGAAATCTGAGGGTCGATGACTCTTCGGCGCCTAACTGACCGGGACTTATCGATCGCTGGGAGGAAGGCGGAGAAAGGGAGGGGGTGGTGTCGGGGGTAACTTTGGGTCAGGTCCAGACAGCGAGCAGCACGGCCGGGAGGGGGTTGGAGTTCCAGATCACTCACTGTTTCCGTCCCCGCGCTTCACACAGTGAGACACACGGACTAGGTTCATGGGGATCGAGACACGCAACGAAACGGTCCCGTCGGCGCTGCGCGTGCACATACATGCAGGCAGTGGCCGTTATTGCGAGGATTTTTCTGGAACGGATGGACCGGAGTAGTGACAGCTTCCGTTGGCGTAGGCAGTCATCACGACGCCCACACGACCGTCCGTCGCCCAGCGCCTCGTTTCTCACGCAGTCTGTTTGCCAGCCTGTCCGGCCGCATCAGCAGGTCATGTCGATCGGTCAGTGAATGTGTTACAGCCAGTCGGTCATTTCGTAATCCAGTCTGTCGGAGAGGCAACTGTCACGAGCTTTAATGTCATTCATCAGTCTAGCCTGGTCCGGTGTTAGTTAATATGTATGTCAGTCAGCCACTCCAGTCCGTCAGTCAGTCAATGGCATTCGGCCAGTCCAGTCTGTCAATCAATCGGACAATCTGTAATTATGACATTCAGCCAGCCCAGTCTGTCAGTCAGTCAATCTATATGTCATTCAGCCAGCCCAGTCTGTCAGTCAGTCAATCTATATGTCATTCAGCCAGCCCAGTCTGTCAGTCAGTCAATCTATATGTCATTCAGCCAGCCCAATCTGTCAATCAATCTATATGTCATTCAGCCAGCCCAGTCTGTCAGTCAGTCAATCTATATGTCATTCAGCCAGCCCAATCTGTCAGTCAGTCAATCTATATGTCATTCAGCCAGCCCAGTCTGTCAGTCATTCAGTCAGTCAATCTGTCATCAGCCAGCCCGGTCCGGCAGTCATTCAGTCAGTCAATCTATGTCATCCAGCCAGCCCGGTCCGGCAGTCAATCAGTCACTGAGACAATCCGCCAGTGCGGTCGGTAGGCCAGTCAGTCAATGAGTCAGTCAGCCGACCAGTCGGCTTTTGAGCCAGCCAGGACAGTGTCGCTTACCTGGAATGCAACAAGACTTTGTTTAAACAGCGGTTATAAATCTGTCTGTCCGTGCCTTGTGTGCTGCCGTGCGTTGCTTTCCGGCACTTTCCTCAGAGAAAGAATGCCGTAAACCGGTGCTTGGAGTTTGAAGCCACCCTCACTCATTTCACTCACCCTGCCAGCTGTGGTCAGTCAGACAGGGACACTCCGAGCACTGACACTGTGCCTGCATCCATGCTTCGCTTGGCGCAGCACTTCTGTTCTTTTATTGTTTGGGTGGCCAGCCCTCCACCCCTCCCCTTCCTGATCCCCCTCTCATCATCCTTTTCCTGTTCCCCCCCCCCTCCCCCCCCCATCTGTAGTTCTTCCTCCTCCACCTCCTCGTACCCACTTACTTTCCCTCCCTGCTCCTCATCTTTCTTCTCTCCCTCCCATCTCTCCATCCTCCTCTTCCCTCTCTCCCTCTTCATCTTCCTCCTACCCTTTCTCCTCCCTCTCTCTCTCCTCCCTCCCCTCTCCCTCCCCCCTCTCCCTCCTTCTCCCTTTCTCCTCCCCTGTCTCTTCCTCTTCCCCCTCCTCTTCTTCCTCCCTCCCCATCTCTCCCTCCTCCTCCCTTTCTCCCTCCTCCTCCCTCTCTCCCTCCTCCTCCCTCTCCCTCCCCCTATCTCCCTCCTCCATTTCTGCCTTCTCATCTCTCCCTCCTCCTCCCTTTCTCCCTCCTCTTCCCTCTCTCCCTCCTCCTCCCTCTCCCTCCCCCTATCTCCCTCCGCCATTTCTGCCTCCTTATCTCTCCCTCTCCTCCCGTTCTCTTTTCCTGTCTGTTCCTCTTCTTCTTCTTCTTCCTCCTCCCTCCCCTCTCTCTCTCCCTCCTCCTCTTCCCCCCTCTCTCCCTCCTCCTCCCTCTCCCTACCCCTCGTCCCCCCCCCATCCTCCCTTTCTTATTCCCTGTCTCTTCCTCTTCCTCCTCTTCTCCCTCCTCCCTCTCTCCCTCCTCCTCTCTCTCCCTCCACCTCGCCCCCCTCCATTTGTTCCTTCCTTGTCCTTCTCCCGTTCAATCGTTCAATTTTAAAATATGATGATTTGCTATTTTGTACCCGTTTTGATGTATTTCCATCGACTATATAATGCATATAAATGACATGCATATTCATGTACATATTTTGTATACTGCTGTCGATTCAAATCAAAACGCAGCAGGCAGAAAAAACGCTTGTAATAATCAGACAGTACAAAAAAGAGGCAGACATATTTTCAGAGTAAAACTCTTTCTCAAGCAACGAACAGACAAATGACACATTAAGAAAGGACGAGAGGAATGAAATTTGATCTACTTATCTCTTAGTTGGTGAAAAAGGTTAACGAGTAGCATCATTTCGTTCCTCTCAACGTCAAGTGTCGTTGCTTCAAACAGGCGCTTACACTGAACAATTGTTCCTGCTTTGTATCGTCGGATTAAATTTTCATATAAGCGTTCTTTCAATCTTTTGTGTTTTGATCTTGTAAATTTTGTATCAGGTATAATTTTTTTTCTTCTCAATTTAAGCGTTGTGTCGTGGTTTGTCAGTGAGCCATCGTATTTTCTGCTTTCTTTTGAATTGTGTACATGTGCATGGCGTATTTAAAAAACAAAACAAACTTACTTGCCTTGTTCCATTGGTGAATGTAAAGCTATTTGGATTTTGGATTTTTTTTCTCGAAGAGCATAATTGGTTTTCAAGCAGAATATTGCTGAAGGGATTTTCTTTTCTGCATATATATTTTTGATCGGTATTTATTTGACAAAATACTTTTTCTGCATGTTTTGGCGAGTTATATTAAACCTCCTTATATTAAACTTTGCATATGGACTTCTATTTTTCTAAGTTGACATTTTTACATGTTCTTACGGCTGTGTTTTAATGTTTCTCTCTCGATTCGGAAGTGGA
>JABMCL010003469.1:1367500-1375000 GCA_018857735.1 Alviniconcha marisindica | reverse complement strand
CGAGAACAAGGAGAAGAAGGATTCATTTTAAGAACAACGAAAACAAGGCGATGAAGGATTCGTTTTAAGAATCACGAAAACAAGGCGAGGAAGTGTTCATTTTAAGACGTAGACCACGAGAACAAGGCGAGGAAGGATTCATTTTAAGAACCACGAAAACAAGGCGAGGAAGAACAAGCTCACAACGTTTCTCGGGCAGAGACCGCAGCTCCCACACCGAGCCGTAATACCGTACTTGGCGAAATCTCCGTCCTTATGAAACTCCTCACATGTTTTTGTTGGTGATGGGCAATTCTTCTGTGGGACCAGATAGCCGTCTGGCCAGCCGGACTTGGACAGAGTTGAGTACACCGTCACGTTGTCGATAGCGTAGATGTCGGGGATGTAGCAGCAGTAGTAGACGGTGGTGCCGTTGTTCAAAGTCTGGCGGTAACCCAGAAAGTGGACTCGCCATTGGCCCGTACACTCAACGTCCTCCAGTCCCAGAAACTCGTGTCCTGCGGGACGGAAGAAAGGGACAAGTAAGTAAGTAAACATGGTGCTTAACGTCCACGGAAACCATCAGGTTTATTAGACACGGGGAGAAGGCGGGAGGGGGAAGGGGGTATGGAGGTGGGGGAAGAGGGAGGGAGATTTTATACCTATCGCTACACTTCCACCACCAGAATGACTCCTGAAATAAGATGGGCAGCGATGAGAGCCATTTTAATGTTTCATTAATTGTGAGGGACAAAGTCACAAGACAGTGTCCGCAAACCACAACCTTTCTGAAGAGATCCAAACACAAACAGGTCCAAACAAACGCTTACTTATTTTGACACGGACACACAGTATGCAAATTTTCGGGGAAATCCCCTTTGTCAAGCCACAAAACGACACTGAAACAACATAATCATAAACTTTTACAACAAATAAACAGATAATTCCTTTCTGAAGAGAGAAGGAGAGCCGAAGCGGAATCGAGCCGAGGCCCTTCTGTTTACCAGCCTAACGCCTTACCGCTGGGCCAAACCGGCTCACAATTTGATTTATTTTTATATGAACACTTTTCGAGCTTCGAGCTTCACAATGGCAACTATAGCGCTGTTCTCTGCTTCCGAGCAGACCCACTGCGCTATAGTGCTATGCGACTCTGAATGAGTGACTAGCTGTACACAGCACGTTTTCAATATCCACCGAAGTGATAACAGCGCTGTTTTACTGTTACGTGGCTGGTGCCAGGTGCTTATGCGTTTAAACACATGTGTTTTAAAGATGTGTTTAAACAGTGGAAGGAATCAAATTAAGACGAAGAAGAGGAGATAAGGAGGAGGAGGAGAAGGAGGAGGAGGAGGAGGAGGGAGAGAGAGAGAGAGAGAGAGAGAGAGAGAGAGAGAGAGAGAGAGAGAGAGAGAGAGAGAGAGAGAGAGAGAGAGAGAGAGATTTCTCAGGGTAATGGGACTGAAGAAGGGGTTTTTGAAAAGAGAAAGTTCTGAAAGAGCTGACAGAGGTAGCATGACGGACAGAACCAGGGAGTTGGTTGTATGTAGTTGGAGCCTGGTACAAAAAAGAGCGCTGATCACTGGACTTTCTGAACGCTAGTGTGACTAGGATGACATTCTGAACACTAGTGTGACTAGGGTGACATTCTGAACACTAGTGTGACTAGGATGACATTCTGAACACTAGTGTGACTAGGGTGACATTGTGAACACTAGCGTGACTAGGATGACTTTCTGAACACTAGCGTGACTAGGGTGACATTCTGAACACTAGCGTGACTAGGGTGACATTCTGAACACTAGCGTGACTAGGATGACATTCTGAACACTAGTGTGACTAGGATGACATTCTGAACACTAGTGTGTTTGCAGAAGAGTGGAACTGCCGGAGAGGATTAGAAAGACGAAAGAAGGTATGAAAATTAGACGGCGGTTTGTTGAGCGTCAAAGCAAAGCAAAGACAGATTGTATTCTCTCCTCTGCTCAGTTGGTAGCCAGAGAAGTCAATCAAATAGAGGAGTGACGTGAGCACATCCGGAGGTTTTGAAAATGAGCCTGGCAGCCAAATTTAAATTTAAACAAATTAAAAAAAAATAAAAAAAAGGAAAGAAAAGAAAAGAAAGAATGAAGGTGGTTAGCAATAATATTATTACTAGACAATAATAATAAAGAGCAGTTTTACAGCACAAAATTTAGTCCGGAGAGACTTCTCTAAGCGTACACGTGCACACACAGGCACTCGCACACATAAACATATATACACAGCCGACCGGCAGACAGACGTAATGTGAACAAGCGACCGACTGGCAGACTGACTACGTCAGACGGATTAGCAGACAAGCAGACAGAAACGTACACCACCACACCACTCTCCATGCCAGACCCCGTCTGTTTTCATCGTTTGCAGTCGGAACTGTGCAACAAAAGCCGTGAGTGTGTGTACGTATGTTACTGCACTGTGTGTGTGTGTGTGTGTGTGTGTGTGTGTGTGTGTTGTGTGTGTGTGTGTGTGTGTGTGTGTGTGTGTGTGTGTGTGTGTGTGTGTGTGTGTTGTGTTGTGTGTATGTGTGTGTGTGTGTGTGTGTGTGTGTGTGTGTGTGTGTGTGTGTGTGTGTGTGTGTGTGTTTTGTGTGTGTGTGAATGTGTGTGTGTGTGTGTGTGTGTGTGTGTGTGTGTGTGTGTGTGTGTGTGTGTGTGTGTGTGTGTGTGAATGTGTGTGTGTGTGTGTGTGTGTGTGTGTGTGTGTGTGTGTGGTGTGTGTGTGTGTGTGTGTGGTGTGTTGGTGTGTGTGTGTGTTGTGTTGTGTGTGTGTGTGTGTGTGTTGTGTTGGTTTTGTGTGGTGTGTGTGTTGTGTGTGTGTGTGTGTGTGTGTGTGTGTGTGTGTGTGTGTGTGTGTGTGTGGGTGTGTGTGTGTGGTTGTGTGTGTGTGTGTGTGTTGTGTGTGTGTGTGTGAATGTGTGTGAATGTGTGTGTGTGTGTGTGTGCTTGCATGCGTTCAAGTGGGCTCTCTTTCTCTCTCCTCCCTTTCTGTCCCTCCTGTCTCTCGCACTCCGGTTATTTTTCGCTTCCTCTTCCTGTCAATCCATTCAAATACTGGATGGATATATATATATATATATATATATATATATATATATATATATATATATTATATATATATATAACCTAATCCCGTCAGAGCGTTTTGTAATAAAAATGTGCACACACATGTGTGTAACGAACCAGCGAAACGAAGGAAGAAGAAGACGAAGAGGGCCAAGAGAAGGAACGTAATCACACTGAGGCCACAGCCTAGCAGTACACATCGGCGTCGGCGTCGACGCTTGATTACCTCCCTTGGACTGTCACGTTGCTCGCCGTTTGTAGGGATCTCGTTCTCCGTGTTGATCTGAGGGGAGAAAACAATCAGTCCTGGTGAATGCAAAATGAAGAGAGAGAGAGAGAGGGAGGGGGAGAGAGAGGGAGAGGGAGAGAGAGAGAGAGAGAGAGAGAGAGAGAGAGAGAGAGAGAGAGAGAGAGAGAGAGAGAGAGAGAGAGAGAGAGAGAGAGAGAGAGACAGACAGACAGACAGACAGACAGACAGACAGACAGACAGACAGACAGACAGACAGAGACAGAGACAGAGAGACAGAGAGATTGATTGATTGAACTTTAATTACGCAAGGATAAAGGTTTAGGCACGAATGCCTATGGGCCAACCTGTCCTTGAAACAGTTACACTTAAACACATATCAGGCGGGTGGGGTGGGTGTGGGGGTTGGGGGGGGAATCATTGTGAATCGACAATTATGAATAATACAAAAGAGTAATTAATCAATTCATAATAACACTGAGAGAGAGAGAGAGAGAGAGAGAGAGAGAGAGAGAGAGAGAGAGAGAGAGAGAGAGAGAGAACTCGAACCCGAAAACTTTAGTTAACAAAAATTGTAGTTTGGGTTCAGTCAAAAACTGTCTAGCATATAGTCCTTGCTAGGCTACTGATGAATATAATTAGCAACAAAAATGTACCAGGCATCATTTATATCCACAGATATTGAACATGAATGAATCAATGAAACTTTATGCTCGAAACAAAAACTCCCACACCAAACCTGTGTGTTCACACGCACACATGCATACAGTGCATACATCACTCAAACATACATACATTTTTAAGCATAATTATAACCAGCAGATAAAGCAGCAGAATATCTGATAACGTCATTATAAGCTACTATTACTAATGGTAAGCGTAACATCGCGCGCGCGCCCACACACACACACACACACACACACACACACGCGCGCGCGCGCATGCACGCACGTACGCTCGCACGCACGCACACACACACACACACACATACGCACGCACGCACACATTCTGTTTTCTTATCCAGGTTCGGAATAATCGGTTACATGCACGTGGTACACATAACTATAAAGCGCAGACTTACTTTGGTTGAAGGCAGAATTCCACAGCAGCCACTTCGCTTCTTTCTCCGTGTTTTGAGAGGGTTCTGGCACACAAATTCCATTCTTAGAATTGTTATGATATTGAAAACAGACGAAGAGAGAGAGAGAGAGAGAGAGAGAGAGAGAGAGAGAGAGAGAGAGAGAGAGAGAGAGAGAGAGAGAGAGAGAGAGAGAGAGCACTTAGTTTTATGAGGATGAACATTTAGACAAGTTTGAAACCTGTAGGACAACCTGTCCTGAAGCAAAAAATAAAGCGACTGTGAATTAAAAAGAGACTAAGAGAGAGAGAGAGAGAGAGAGAGAGAGAGAGAGAGAGAGAGAGAGAGAGAGAGAGAGAGAGAGAGACAGACAGACAGACAGACAGAAGACAGAGACAGAGACAGAGAGACAGACAGACAGACAGAGACGGATGGGAAGATGAGACAGTTAGTTGGTGCTTTGAGCAGACAGACGAAATTCCAGTTACAGACGAAAAAACAACACCGACCTTTCTGTCCATCTCCTTCCGCCATTTCTCGTAGTCTTCCCGGTTGGACAGCTGGGGCTGCCACTCGTAGCCCTGAGGGTTCGCCCCCCTGGGGGACTTCTTAGCACCCCTGGGGGTCCCGTCCCCCCCGTCGATCACCTCCATGGCTTCCTTTTCCGGCTTGCTGTAGTAGCTGGCCGGCCATTCCAACGCTCCGCTAGAGATCGGCATCCTGGTTTCTCTGCCTCCCTCACGCCCTGTCCCTGCAGACATACTACTGTCTATGGTCCCTGCAGGCATACTACTGTCTATGGTCCCAGCAGAGACACTACTGTCTATGGTCCCTGCTGGTCCCTGCAGAGATACTACTGTCTGTGGTCCCTGCAGAGATACTACTGTCTATGGTCCCTGGGGCAGAGATACTACTGTCTATGGTCCTCTGCAGAGATACTACTGTCTATGCCGATACATACTACTGTCTAGGTCCCTGCAGAGATACTACTGTCTATGGTCCCTGCGCTGGTCAGCCTGCAGAGATACTACTCTATGTGCTTCTATGGTCCCTGCAGAGATACTACTGTCTATGGTCCCTGCAGAGATACTACTGTCTTGGTCCCTGCGGTCCTGCAGAGATACTACTGTCTGTGGTCCCTGCAGAGATACTACTGTCTATGGTCCCTGCAGAGATACTACTGTCAATGGTCCCAGCAGAGATACTACTGCCTATGGTCCCCGCTGGTCCCTGCAGAGATACTACTGTCTATGGTCCCTGCGGTCCTGCAGAGATACTACTGTCTATGGTCCCTGCAGAGATACTACTGTCTATGGTCCCCGCTGGTCCCTGCAGAGATACTACTGTCTATGGTCCCTGCAGAGATACTACTGTCTATGGTCCCTGCAGAGATACTACTGTCTATGGTCCCTGCAGAGATACTACTGTCTATGATCCCTGCAGAGACACTACTGTCTATGGTCCCTGCAGAGATACTACTGTCTGTGGTCCCTGCTGGTCCCTGCAGAGATACTACTGTCTATGGTCCCTGCAGAGACACTACTGTCTATGTCCCTGCTGGTCCCTGCAGACTATACTGTCTATGGTCCCTGCAGAGATACTACTGTCTGTGGTCCCTGCTGGTCCCTGCAGAGATACTACTGTCTATGGTCCCTGCAGGACACTCTGTCTATGAGTCCCTGCTGTCCCTGCAGAGATACTACGCTGTGGTCCCTGCAGAGATACTACTGTCTATGGTCCCCTGCTGGTCCCTGCAGAGATACTACTGTCTGATGGTCCCTGCAGAGATACTACTGTCTATGGTCCCGCTGGTCCCTGCAGAGATACTACTGTCTTGGTCCCGCAAGATCTATGTCTATGTCCCTGCAGAGATACTACTGTCTAGTGGTCCCTGCGGATCTACTGTCTGGTCCCTTCAGAGATACTACTGTCTATGGTCCCTCGGATACTACTGTCTAGGTCCCTGCAGAGATACTACTGTCTATGGTCCCTTCAGAGATACTACTGTCTATGGTCCCCGCTGGTCCCGCGGTACTACTGTCTTGGTCCCTCAGAATCTACTTCTATGGTCCCTGCAGATACTACTGTCTGTGTCCCTGCAGAGACACTACTGTCTATGGTCCCTGCGGTCCTGCAGACATACTACTGTCTATGGTCCCTGCAGAGATACTACTGTCTATGGTCCCAGCTGGTCCCAGCAGAGATACTACTGTCTCTGGTCCCTCGCTGTCTATGGTCCCTGCAGAGATACTACTGTCTATGGTCCCTGCTGGTCCCTGCTAGGATCACTCCTTCTATGGTCCCTGCTGGTCCCATGCAGAGATACTACTGTCTATGGTCCCTGGTCCCTGCAGAGATACTACTGTCTATGGTCCCTGCAGATGGTCCTGCAGAATACTGCTGTCTGTGGTCCCTGCAGAGATACTACTGTCTATGGTCTGGTCCCTGCAGAGATACTACTGTCTATGGTCCCTGGTCCCTGCAGAGATACTACTGTCTATGGTCCCTGCTGGTCCCTGCAGAGATACTACTGTCTGTGGTCCCGCTGGTCCCTGCAGAGATACTACTGTCTATGGTCCCTGCTGGTCCCTGCAGAGATACTACTGTCTATGGTCCCTGCTGGTCCCTGCAGAGATACTACTGTCTATGGTCCCTGCTGGTCCCTGCAGAGATACTACTGTCTATGGTCCCTGCAGAGATACTACTGTCTATGGTCCCTGCTGGTCCCTGCAGAGATACTACTGTCTATGGTCCCTGCAGAGATACTACTGTCTATGGTCCCCGCTGGTCCCCGCTGGTCTCTCTCTCTCTCTCTGGTCCCTGTGTCTATGGTCCCAGCAGAGATACTACTGTCTATGGTCCCTGCAGAGATACTACTGTCTATGGTCCCTGCAGAGATACTACTGTCTATGGTCCCTGCAGAGATACTACTGTCTATGGTCCCAGCAGAGATATTGCAAACTCCAAGCACTGGTTTACGACATCCTTCCTTCAAAGATAACTGCCGTATTTAGTTATGCCTTAGGTTCCAGAAAACTGTCAGCTAACGAGCAGTTTTTCGTTGGTGCTCAAACAGCAGTAAATGTGTT
>JABMCL010003469.1:1335000-1355000 GCA_018857735.1 Alviniconcha marisindica | reverse complement strand
CTGAAACCCTTAAACCTTTTTTTTTCTTTTTTTGCACTGGCGTGTGAAAGGATTTTGATCAAAACACGTGGTATTGAAAGTAGCTGTGCCACAGGACCGAAAAATATACTGTTTGCAGATGCCCCCCTCTTTTAGCCGTTTTCAGCTCTTTTCAGCTCGCTGAAATTTTTACAAAGGCTGGGGCGATGAAGGGGTTAAACCTGCTGCTGCTGGACAATAGACAGCCTACACTGGCTCATCGCTTAACGACTGACTGATTACAATGGGTGTTCTGAAGCGATGGATGCGGATTTGGATTACTCTTCATGTTATGGACAACTAGCCACCAGCATCGACAATACCTTTGGAGCTAATTTCACCAGTTGTTCTGATTTGTTGAATGTAGATTTGGATACGGCATGATGTTCAGAACGGCAGGCCACTTGGATTGAGAATAATCATGTATTACTTCGGCCACTTTGACCGGCAATAACCTTGTTTTCAATACATTTTGCTTGTATTTGATTGGTGGATGTATGCTGTTTCAACATTTCGATGGCCGGAGAATAACATTGTAGTACCTAGGACACTTGGATCGGGAATAACCTTGGTTTAAACAATTTTTGTGAATGAAAGCATACCGGCAGACTATAACAGAATAGTTTTGGGTGCGTCTAAAAGTAAATTCATATGAGACGCTCGAGGGAATAATGAGAGAATAACCTTTTTTTATCTTTTTTTTTTTCACTATACTTTGGTTGTATTGGATCGGTGGATACATGCTGTTTCAACGTTTGGATGGCCTCTGTAACAATATAGGATGGTCCAGTATGTCAATGCCGCACTGAGGTCTAGCAAAGCCAGCACTAAGACCAGTCTGTCATCGACATTTCTGAGAAGACCGTCAACAACACTAAGTAGAGCTGTCTCTGTGCTTTTTTTCTTTTCTTTCTGTATGCGGACTGTCTCATTTCAAGCAGATCGTTTTCTGAAAAATGTTTCTGCAGTCGTGTTAAAACTACCTTTTCTAGGAATTTGGAAATGAAAGGGCAGATTGGACACGGGTTGAAAATTCTTTCAAGTCTTTCGGATCCAGTCCAGGTTTCTTTAATAGGTTTTCAGGACCGTAGGCACTGGGTTATATTTGACACGCTGCCTGGACTTTGAGGACCTGTTGGATAGTCTGGGCCATTGGACTAGGATGTTTGGAATTGTTGTGAATTGCAGTAAATGGTGATCAGAAACTACAAAAAGGCGACTACCAGTGCTAACCCTGAAGAGGAAGACGGAGCCACCAGTGACAAAGAAAGAAAGAAAAGAAGAAGAAGAAGAAGAAAAAGGAGAAGAATGAAGAGGAAGAGGAAGCCATCAGTGAAGACGAACACGAAAAGAAGGAAAAAAACACATTTTTGTTTAGACGCCCCCTGCTACCGCCCCCAACAGCAGCTAGAGAGAGAGAGAGAGAGAGGGAGAGAGAGAGAGAGAGAGAGAGAGAGAGAGAGAGAGAGAGAGAGAGGAGAGAGAGAGAGAGAGAGAGAGATTAGACCCCCCTCCCCCCCCCCCCCCCCACCAACAGCTGTTTCAGTTTTTTAATGTTCATTTCCCACTAAAACAGCCTTCCCAATGATAAAACACCACCTTCTTTCTCTTTGTTTTTCCATCGAAGGTTCCAACCATATCGTTCTTTTTTCTCTAGTCTTCGCTTCTCTACTTTATCTTCTTTACGAATTCATCTCCCTCTCCCTTCTTACTACCCTTTAGTAAATGTTCAGTGTAGGAATAATACCATTATCACACAGGAAACAAAGTCACCAAGTTAACAGAAAAAATGAAAGGCTTGGGGCCCTAGCTACCTCCAACTAAGAACAAACATTGTACAACTATTAAATGCACGCATCAGACTGCAGGACATAGGATGGAGCAGACGAATGACCGTCCTTCAGACGCAAAACGTGGGTGGGTGGGTGGTGTTGGGGGGAACTGTGTTCGGAATAAGAGATACTAGATGGGTTCAGTGGTTGAAAAGGGTGTCGTCCATTGTGCGTTTTAGACAATCTCTCGAGAACCTGAGAAGACAAGGTGGCCAGAACGGAACAGAGAAGAAGAACTGGTTGACCATCATAAGTGAACAGCAGTGATGCAGAACGGAACAGAGAGAAAGAACTGGCTGACCATCTCACACCTGAACAGCAGTGAGGCAGAACGGAACTGAGAAAAAGAACAGGTAGGCTGTATATGCAGTCTCCAAAATGAACAGCATGAGACAGAACAGAAGAGAAACAGAACTGGTTGACTGTATCACAACTGAACAGCACTGAAACAGAGAAAAGAACCGGTTGACGGGTCTCAGAACTGAACAGCACGGAACTGCACATATTCTGAACAGCAAGGGACTGCTCATATTCTGAACAGCAAGGGACTGCTCATATTCTGAACAGCATGGGACTGTACATATTCTGAACATGGGACTGTAAGGGCCGCGGATTGAACGTCAGATGACCCCAAGCAGAAGCCGACAGCCTGATTTCACTTAACGGAAAGGAGTTGGTGTAAATATGCAGAAAAGGCTCAGCAGCATATTCAGGTAAGATATGGAAGCTTCGATTTGATTGGATAAGGCTGCATATATTAATGCCATTAGCTAAGAATGAAAAAAGAAAAAAGAAAAGAAAAAAAGAGCTCAGGAGCTGTGTGAAAGTCGAGGTGGACGTCCTGGGCTCCCGTCCCTAATAAACCTATGGTTTCTGTTGACGTGAAACAACACTTCAACCAACCAAGGAGGCAGAAAGTTGACATTTTAGTATTTGGTGTTGTAGTTTTTGTTAAATGTAAAACGGCACGTACTAATGCCATCTGCTAACCGTGCAAACAGCTGCCATTTCAGACACTAGAGTTGTCTTCTTTCTTGGTTAAAAATAATTTAAAAAATAAATAAAAAACGTTGCACAAATAAATGCCATCATCTCAGTGTACAGTTACCATTTCAGTGTTTGGGGCAGTTTGACTCATTTGTTAAAAATAAACAAAATAAAATTCATGCAGACAAAAGAGTAACGAAGTGTTAACCGTCAGAAAAAAAGAGAGAGAAAAAAAAAAAAAAAAAAGGGGTGGGGGGCTGGGGGTGGTATCGTGGCCGAGTGGTCAAAGCACTGGACTCGGGGACACAGGTTTGTGGGTTTGAACCCTGGTCCAGAAGGTTTACCTTCTCCACCCTCCCCTAAGTCTCAGGTTGGTGGATTACGTGTCTAGTCCTTCGTGTGAGAAGACAACAACAACCGGAGTCTACGTGACGGCATAACTAGTGAATACACGTTAAGGAATCCACAGCAGTGGGTGAGGGGAACAGAAGAAGGGGGAAAAAAGCCCTGGCCGGGTAATATTCCGTAGAAATGTTTACCGACTCTCGGAATTATTAACAAATCGGGTTGAGAAATTTTGCCCACAATAGGAAATCACAGTAGGTTGGATCGGAATTTAGTAGCAACTCAGGTAAAGAATTTCTCCAGCTAACGCTGGGGTTACTAAACCCTTTGACTTTAGTAATAGGTCGGGTAGAGAAATGTTTACCAACGTTAGGAATTTAGCAATACGGCGGAAAAAGCAATTTTTACAGAAGTCAGGAATCCGGAAACAAGTCGGGTACAGAAAGTTTTAACCATGCCAGAAAAATTCCAGCACAGGTCTGGCAGAGAAATATTTATCAACGCTAGGAATTTACGTCGGGTAGAGAGATTCCAACAACGCTGGGAATTTAGTAACAGGTCGGGTAGATAAAAAATTTTTTTTATCAACATTAGGAATTTAGTAACAGGTCGGGTAGAGAGATTCCACCAACGTTAGGGATTTAGTACTATGGCGGGTAGAGAAATGTCACCAGGGAAAATCCCGTTGAAACTGTCCGATCTGTAAACAGTTGACCAAAACGTGGTCCTCTGGTCGAATGCCAGCTGGACTTTGCCCGGCTGTAAAACAAAAAAAGGAGTTGGGGAAGACCCTGTGGGGAGGAATGCAGAAAGAAAGAAAGAAGTTCTATCAATCCTGTAACAAATACCCTGTCCGCAGACGGCTCTGTGACTACGGAGATACAAAGCCAGTGCTGGATGAAAACACCGGTAGCTTACAAGGTAAAGCTGCGAACTTTGGTCCACGGTCTGTGACGTCACACCGGAAGAAGACCCTTGCGCTCCCACATTGTGTGGTGGATGGGCGTTATAGAAATCCGCTTTATTATTAACAACGAATTGATTCATAAATGAACTGGTTCGGGTGTATGACTATACTGAAGAGAAAATACCAGTCCCTGTGACACGGATTAAACTTGTTAGATTCACGGTTTTGCTGATTAAAAAACAACAACCCCAAAACCCCAACAAAACAAAAACCAACAACAACAACAACAGCAACCAAAACCAAAACAAACGAAAGATGCTTCGCATGTCTGGAGCGTTGACAGCCTATAATTATATAGTGACTAAAACAGTTACAATTAAAAAACAAACTGCAACAACAACAATAAACGAAAAACAGCGAGGAAGAAAGAGAGACGGAAAACAACAACTTTTAGATGCTTTGACAGTAGAGTTCATTCAAATTCAAGTAATATATTCAAAGCCTAGGTGGAACAAAAAACTAGAATCATTGCCTCAAGTGTTTGCATGAAAACTCTGTAGCACAGTGGCAGATCAATTATTTTTACTCCAACACAGAGACCAGGGGACATTTTATCCCACTGAAAGATGCTATGTCGAGTTCAGTAGATTGTACACTAGAACTTTGGCAATGGGTCTGAGCGGATTACCGTGAAATACGAAATACGAGTTGTGTAAGTTTTGCCAAAGCTAGCGTGTTTTCATGGGCTAGCTACAGCAAAGCTTACATTTACAGTATCTCATCATTTCCGTCATAATCCAAGAAAAACAACAAAAACCAAAACAAACAAAACAAAAAACAGCTATTTTGTCAGCTATTTATTAAATACACGTAGATTCAGAGGATGGACGTCAAACTTTGGATCAAATGCATGTCCACCGTCTTTGTTAACGTCAAACAGTTCTTGACTCGTAAACTCTACATGACCTCTGATTCAACCAATCATCTACCACCAAACGTAAACAACATGCAAATTAAGTCTGATTCTTTTCTTTATTTGCTTTGCGGCAGGTAATTCATCCTTCATTAAGCATGAAGAAGAAGAAGAAGAAAAATAAAAAATAAAAAAATAAGAAGAAGAAGAAGAAGAAGAAGGTACTGTTGAATCTCGGGATGATAATAATAATGATAAAACGTAAGTAAAGGGTCAGCCACGTGGGTATGGAAATATCGACGGTTCAAGGTGAGGTGTATGCGTGGATATGGAAATATCGACGGTTCAAGGTGAGGTGTGTGTATGCTATAAACTAACTATCTAATCTCAAAACGCCTTTTGTCCAAGAGGTTTGAGGAGATCAAATCTAAAACTTTATATTCAGATTCTGCTTTGCCGCGCCTCGTTCTCTTTCTTTCTCTCTCAGTGCAGTGATTCGTCCGACACAGGCGATACATGCACAGACCGTTCCAGGTGAAACAACAAAAACGGTGCTGGTATGCGTCGGTCAAACAAACAAACAAATAACTGCTAGTGTTATGTACATCCAAGCTATGGTGGATCCAAATATACAGTCCTTCAAGGTTACACCGGGAGCGTCTCTATGTTTCCACAGTGCTAACTAACCCTCATCCGAGTCTCACAATGTGTGAGAACATCCATCTGCGGGAGGTGGGTGGGTGGGACGGTGGGGGGGGGGGGGGGGGGGAATTTCAAACAAGAATGACTGCCAGCGTTTTAAAACAAGATCCAAACACATAAAACGTTCAAAAGAACGCTACTAGGACAAAACGTAACATGAGAATTTTCGGGGTAATTCCTTTTATTCCTACAAAAAAGAAGAAAAAAAAAAGAAAAAAAAAAAAGAGAGAGAGGAAAAAAAGAAGAAGCTCGAGATAAGTGGCCTAGCTCTCCATCTCATTTTTCATCGTTTTTCACTCTTTAATGGTTGTTTAAGTGCCGTTTTGTAGCTTGGTAAAGGGGATTACCCCAACATTTCGCACGTTGTGTTGTCCTAATGAACAGCGTTCTTTTGAACCATCTGCTAGACTTCACAGCCAAGGGGACAGGGAGCGTGGGGAACATCGAACCGACCCACAGTGCCAATTCGGCATAAAATCGACGAGGCATTTTTAGACAAAATCTACATTTTCTCAGTGTTTACTATGATGATTTGGTACTCGCTGGACGAAACACGTTCTGAGAGATAGTTACATTAGCACAACGGCATCTTACATATCTGCTGCTGCCTGCCATCAAACACACAACTCGACAGTTTAACGTTACCAAGCGCGATATGAATCTGGATGTACAATATCAATTTCTTTTAAAAAATCAATTTCCGTTACCTTATTTAACGCTGTAATAATGATCCCCCCTTCCAACCATTTACCATCCTTTCCCAATCTGCCATCGCGTCACAATCCCTTAAAAAAAAGTAACTGAACATTAATCATACATATGAAGTCCTGCCCAGGTATTTAAGTCTATACTCCCGCTCAGAATCTTATGCGGTAAATTCCTGCCTAAGTATTTCAGTTTATACTTCACAATATCCTATTCTGTCTTACGTATTTCAGTCTATACTCCCCCTCAGAATCCGATGCCGTTAATTCCTACCTACGTATTTCAGTCTGTACTTCTTCTCAAAATCCTATTCTGTCGTATTTCAGTCTATACTTCCGCTCAGAATCCTATACCGTTATATCGTATTTCAGTCTATACTCCCCCTCAGAATCCTATGCCGTTATTTCCTACCTAAGTATTTTAGACTATACTTCTCAAGATCCTATTTTATCAGCTCTTACCTAAGCATTTCGCCTTACATGTGCACTGGCGAGGTTCAAGAACAGAGTTTGTGTTTCCTGAAATAAGACAACGCATTTCATTCTATACCTCCACTCAGAATCCTATGCCGTTATTTCCTACCTAAGTATTTTAGACTATACTTCTCAAGATCCTATTTTATCAGCTCTTACCTAAGCATTTCAGCCTGTGCATGTGCACTGGGAGGTTAAGAACAGAGTTTGTGTTTCCTGAAATAAGACAACGCACCCTTAAACAATTCAAATGCACTAGTAGGAAACCTTGATATGTTTGAATTCGGCATTAATGGTGCTGATTACAGAACCTACAAGACAAACTGGCTGCAGGACTGGCCGGAAAAAGTCAAATTTACTGAGAGAGCAGAGGAACCCTAGCGGAGAGAGCAAGAAACTTTCCCCCCCCCCGGTACAACCATTCGTCAGTATAGAAACCGAACAGTACACGTGAGTACGTATCGCATGAAATGATCTAAATGATTGATATCAGATTCCCAGTCAATCGTCAGGTATATCAGGGTGAAACACCAGTTACGATATCAAAAAGTTAAAGTCTGACTGGAACTCTTAGGCACACGTCACATTAAGTTGAAAAAAGATTTGGGAATAAATGAAGTTGAATAAACCTGGGTGGCAAAAATTCGAAAGGAACAATTTCTGGCAGCAGGTTATTTATGCAGTACTGTGATCTTATTCTGACCTACTCCAGACAGAACGTCTCATAGTTCTGGATACTCTGGAAAGGGGACATCAATTTTCGAGTCCCCATTACTAAACCGCGGGTACGAGTAAGAATGGTACCACGAGGAAGGCAGAACAGAAGTCTTTTCGTTTCCCCCATTTCGGCCTTAAGGGGGAACAAACAAACAAACAATCTCCCCCCCCCCCACACACGCGCACAACACACACACACGCACACACACACACACACAAATCCCCGCTCATAACTTCTGCCATCCCTCTAATAGCATCGATTTCTGCATAAGGGGGGCAAAAAAACAACAACAACAAAACGAAAACAACAATAAACAAAAAAACAAAAACAAAACAACAACTAAAAACCCAAAATAACCCCCCCCCCCCCACTCCCCAACAGAACAAAACAAACAAAACAAAAACAAAAAACAAACAAACAAACCAACAAAACCACAACCCAAACAAAAACAAAGAAACTTCTGCCGTCCCTCTACTAGTATCCTTATTCACTGTCTCGTTTCTTTGCTGACGAAGACTGTACCTACAATTTTCTTCCCGTCTTCTCCTGGGTCTCACCTTCCTCACTCCACCTGGCAGCCAGCTGGTGCTGAGGTCTGTCGTTAGCCGGATCACCACTACAGATACATCCACATCATCACAGTCCCATCGCTTCAACACCTTCAAAAGGAACCCTAAACTTGACTAAAGAACTGGCGTGGCTTGCACTGACCTGTTTACAAAACCAACACAAGAAAGACGTAACACTTATTTGAGTTTATTCCAAACGAACTGAGGAGTATATTTCGCTGAACTAGACACGCAAAAAGGCTTTCAGACATATAACGGCTGCTGTGCTCTGCCGTTACCAATCACATGTTGGAGTTCCCATTTTACACATACATTATTATCACGTAGAGCAAAGTCTTCAAAATGAACGTTTCTGGTTAGCTTTAACCTCTCTTCGAGACTCCGGAAAGGCCGGACTGCTCCAGCAGTTTCAAGTCTTTGGCAGTGAAATGGTTAACAAACACCGTGATCTAAAAGAATCGTGAACTGCCCAAAAGGTGGACGTGGATTTCGCCTGCTGTTTATTTCCGGTCGTTGACGCTGTCACTGTAGCATGCCGCACCTCTTTCCGCCTTCTTCCCGAAAGAGCTCACCGTAGGAGGAGTATCTGATTGACGAATTTGATGTAGCAATAGAGACAGGAATCGAGGAAGCCGTTGTCACTGGCTTGACATGATTCGGACCAAACACTCACGGAAACAGCAACCGGAAGCAAAGTGCTGACAGTTTATAAAAGTGCAAAACCTAAAAAATAAAAATAAACCATGTAGGCTGTATACCTGGATAGTTTGATAGGGATGGAATTTTCTTTTTCGGAGCTACAGGTTGGTTCCATGGTTTTAAGTAATTGCGAATATTTGAATTTGAGCAGGATATGGACTTAGAGAGAGACAGAGAAGGGAGAGAGAGAGAGAGAGAGAGAGAGAGAGAGAGAGAGAGAGAGAGAGAGAGAGAGAGAGAGAGAGAGAGAGAGAGTGATTACACGTTGCATCAGAGGAGAGAAGCACGTGGAGACTAGCACCTGCACGAATCACACACTTCCCAACTCTAAATTCTGGAAGCCGCAGGCCTTGGGTCCATAGCGTTCAGTAACGGTTCACGATAATATACGTAACTACTAATCCTGCTTCTCCTACAAGTCTGAACGCCCAAGGACTCGAGCCAGACTGAGTTCGTCCTTGGCGGATTTTAACGTCCTGTGAACCGCACAGGGTCATCCCAGGGCGACCGAGCCTGAGCGTTTAACGACAGGGTACAGAAGTGCTCTGACACCGTGCATCTGTTGAAACAGCTACGCCATCATCAACTTTTGAAGCAGAGTCTAGCGGTTTTTGTGTCCGTAACAGTCTCACACAACCGCCCTAACGTCGCCGAGTCACGTCAAGCCAATGGAAAACGACTCACCAGATTCCTGGCCTCAGTGGGTCTTGCCCAGGACCGGAAAGACGGTGCTCACACTGTCACCGATACACACAGCTCTCTCAGCACACAGTACACATCCAGTTCAGACTACACACAGACAGCAACACAGAGGACAAGAGTCGGAATCAGTCAACCAACGCAGACGGCAAACCTATAAAAACCTCACAAATCAATGTTAAAAAAATGGTTTGGAGTTGAAATGGGAGCGGAAAGGGGAGAGTAGGGGGGGGGGAGAGAGAGAGAGAGAGAGAGAGAGAGAGAGAGAGAGAGAGAGAGAGAGAGAGAGAGAGAGAGAGAGAACCAAAACGAACGAAAAGCGCCAGTTTCTGATTATTTTTTTTACATGAACAAGAATTCCGCAAACTCACAATGAGAAAGCACTTAGAACGCAAATCTCACTCAGCTTTACATATCGGCACTTTGTATTTAATCTCAGTGTCCTCCACTCACGATCAGCCACGCAGTCATCGCTCCTGTAGGACACAGTTCCACAAATCCCCGGATCCAACAAGGAGATCTCGCTGCGTTTTCCTCGCCAAATCCGACTCTCATGGGCTAACTGTTAAAAGCTGGATGCACAACAAATTTGTCTGACGTTTCCTCGATACTTTCCGTGACGCGTCGTAAACCATTGTGTGACGTATTACACAGACTTACACTTATGTGACGTTTCCGCATCAGCTCAAGTAGTGTTGAGTCAGGTGACATTCTGTGATGTGCTCCACAATAGTTCTGCCGCGCTGAATGCGGGCAAACGACCTCATGGCTTCCTCCCGAAACCACCTCGATGCCGCTAAAGGTTTTCCGCGATGACACCGTTCGTTCTCAACACAAAATAGTTTCATTTTCGAGTTAAGATGTACATCCAGACTACACCCTTCTTTCGCCAGCCAGCGTCTGAAAAACAAGACTCCATAATTATGCTCTTCAGTGCACTCCCGTTCTAATCTCTGAGGGCAAATCACGACAGCCCCACTGTACGGAAAGACGTTCGACATGCAGAGACGGTATCGTCGAGTCGTACCGCCCTTTCTCGGGAGTTATTTTAATATATTACTTTTCTATACACACGGCTACTTTTCCACAGTCTCAGACACGACCTGCCCTGTCTATTCGCTCTGATGGCACGCCACTTCGCGTTGGAGTTGCCGATTGGCTAATTTACATCACGTGGTTCGGGCGGCGATGCCAGACATGCCAAGCGATGTCGAGTGAAGATAAGAATTTATTGCACATCTTTTATCCCATGCATGACCATTTTTTCTCTCCGCTATCCCATGCATGACCATTTTTCTCTCTCTCCACTATCCCATGCATGACCATTTTTTTCTCTCCACTATCCCACGCATTACCATTTTCCCCCTACTAGTCCATGCACGAGAGTTTATTCAAATATCGTCTTTTCAATGCAAGTTTTGTTTCAGTTGGAAATGCTGCTTTTTCAACACGTCCAAAAATGTGTCTTTTGTCCGTTTCTCAACAGTGCGCGGCACTGCCTTGCTCGATACAACACTGCGGAATTGTTCTAGTTCTGAGTTTTGACGATTTCCGATGAAGCCTTTCTCCGAAGCTAAACTGTCCAACTGCTCTCTCGGCATGCACATTTCTACACAGTCTCCTCTGAATGCAATAGTTCAAATGGCGAATTCCAAATACATTTTCAGCCCGCTCTCTGAATAAGACCGGTGTGTGTCACTGCACAGCTGACCTTCGACGATCGAGTACGCCACTGCACCTCTGATGCTTGCACAACGAGTACACCACTGCGCTGACGATGTTTGCACAAGGTGCACCCCATTGCATGATCGACCATTGCACAAAGAGTACGCCATTCCACTGTTGACTGTGCAGGAGTACGCAATTGCACGGTTGATCCTTGCACAGGTACAGCACTGCACGCTTGATCCTTGCACAATGTCCACGCCTTTGCACGCTTGATCCTTGCACAACGTCGACGCTTTTGCACGCTTGATCCTTGCACAACGTCCACGCCTTTGCACGCTTGATCCTTGCACAACGTCCACGCCTTTGCACGCTTGATCCTTGCAAAAAATGGGTATGCCGTTTCCCGGTTAACCCTTAGCACAGTGAACGTACCGCGGCCGAGTTCTTCCTTTCACAGTCTACAAATCAGACCAGCTTTCCACTCAGCCTCAGTCTCAGGAGGAGCAGTTTTAGTGAATTGACCCGTATATATAGATGTAAAGAACAGTACATCATGAGACGGCAATATGGTACAGGTACAAACAGTCGCGTGGTGTTACCTGCCGGAACACACGGAGCCAAAGTTGTGGTGACACAAGTTATCGACATGGTCCAAATGGTGGTAAAAATCAAAGCAATGTATCGACAATGTGGAGTTTAAGAGAAGAGAAAAAGTGACAAACAGTCAGCACTCACCTTGCAAAACCACGTGACGTTATCGCACCATTCAAAAACCCGATGAGAAGAATATAGGATGGTGGTGTTGTCATGAAAAACATTAATTTGATCCGACTTTGAGTTGCCTAACACCGAAGACTACACAGAGTAATATCAGGAACAGTACTCGGGTCATTGCCAAACACAACGCCCGCAAACTCCAACGACCATGATCACATAACAGCATCGTAAAAATAAAATCGGCAATGCAAAGAACAATTTCTGATTATGTTACACATTGGCAAAGTCATCCAGAACATTTATCTGGGCAGCAAAACACGATTACATCCATTAGTACTTGAAACAAATCCTAAATATCTTCTGAAGCATCGTCACCTCTGACAACCGTTTTGGGTCACACCAAAACTACCGATGTCGGTGTAAAAATTATAACGGACCACCAAACAGTGTCGTTCGTTTTGATAATCAAATACGACACTGTTCTACAGAGCGCAGACTCGAAATTTGTCAGAACACCAGGTAGAGAAAATCTGTAAAATGGCTGGATACAGTCTCCTTTAAATGGTGAAAAAGAGAGATCCTTTTTTGGGGGGACTATTTCATCAACCAAATCAACCTTCCATCATCAATGTGCTCAGCAGCAGCCCCCCTTTCCACCCCACCCCACCCCCAAAGAACCCACTTTACGTATACGTAGGCCAAAGTTCAGAAAATGTTACATTTCGTAATATTCCCATGCGTTTTCCACGATACCTAGGATTAAAAAAAAAAAAAAAAAAAAAATGAAGGTAAAGACCGACTGTGTATTAATGGACCATTTAAAAAATATTCATGAGGCGAGGTCACCAAGGTTACTGAGAACGAAAGCGCGGTCGGGCTGTGTATTGACACAGGGTCACTCTTAAAGAGCCGGGCCACGGCGGGCCGAGGGACCGAAAGCGAGGCAGGATTAAGCGAGAATGGCAATTCAACCTCGCTTTCGATCTGGTGACCCGCCCTGACCTTCCTCATTAAGAACAGCCCGCTGTCAAAACCACAACACAACCTCGTTTTTAGTCTCGTGACCCGCTGCGACCTACGTCATTACGAATGCTCCATGTGATCGTCAGAACACGCCCTACTATATGGTGTGTATTGCAAACCCTTTGTGTCCAGTTGAAGACTTTGACGTCATCATCGGAGATGAGGGACTGCCGGTTTTACATGGTCACTGTTAACCTTTTGTGTGCTGTGATATCCCTTTACGAGTAGCATTGTTTCAGATGTTCTAGAACACTACAAATTAACTTTTATGTTACGTACATGGCATTAAGTTGATTATAGAAAAGAAGAAGAAGAAGAAGAAGAAGAAGAAAACGAAAACTATCAGCTTAGTAAAATCAGGAGAAAATAGAACACTCTGTTTCGCTTACGTAAGTTACTATCTGTATTAAAATGTTTCATTAAATTTCAGCAGCAGATCACTTCGAGCAAAAATACCGAACACTCACCCTACTGGGAACTTTAACTCTTTCAGCGACCCTCCACCCCCTCCTTCCCCCCCCCACCCCCCCCCCAACCAAACTGCACCCATACAAAGCTTTGTGGTACGTCTTGTAAAAGGTGTGTCTGTAACTAAGCTCATTATGCCGTGTTTTAAGTAACCTGCACACACGATGTTATGTCAAAACACCTACTGCTGACAGTAACCAAAAAACCTCACGACGATGTTTTTCAAGTTGTACATGTTCAAGCATATGACGCTGACAGTAACCAAAATTCACTATGTTGTTCAACATATGTTGACTGTAAGCAAAGTACACTATGTTGTTTAGCATATTATGCTGAGTGTAACCAGTCAACTACATTGCTTAGCATACTATGCTGACTGTAACCAAAATCACTATGCTGTTTTTGTTTATAAAAACAAGTTACACAAGAGATGTCAGGCAAAAAGTATATGCTGACTGTACTCTAAATCCCCGATGCTGATCATTTTTATAATTCTTTTTAGCCAGTTGCTCAAAGAAGGTCATGTAAAAAACATGCTGACTGAACCCAAAACTTTTATGCTACTATCACAGTTGTTACTGTATTCATCGTGATTATCATCATTATTATAACTACTGTTATCGTTACTGTTATCGTCATCATTACTACTCTCTTTATGATGTTCTTTATTACGATTTCTTTTTGCGGTTTTGTTATTGCAGTCTTTATTATGATTTTTTTGCGGTTTTGTTATTGCAGTCTTTAGTAGAAGGTTTTTGCATGTAAACTGTTCATTGATCCTTGGTTTACCCGCATCATGATTTTATCTCGTCAGCTGGACATGTGGACCATCTGCAAGCCATAACTATACTGACCCTTTTTCCGATTATTTATAACCAGTTGCCGGAACAACATAAAAATTGCAGTATCTGCTCCAAAACGGGTGCTATGGCAACAACGCAAACATGCTTGCAGTCACAGGAACTGGGGTTCTCTGCTGACCTTGCCGTAGTTGACTTGTCCGTCAGTAAACGTTACAGCCCTAACCCCATGGACACTACGCAAACATACTTGCTCTGGATTGGCCAGCAAGCCAAATAGTCATCTAGCGAATGTTACCGCTCAGTCCCCATGGAAACTACGCACATACTTGCATTCAAGCATCCTGTAAGCTGAGTCGTCCAATAATGAATTTTACAGCCCTAACTAACTCTAGGAGCTGATCGGCTTGGGCAAAGTTCATTCGTCTTTCACATTTGAATTATGCCAAGGAAGAAAACAGTGCAAGATAAAGGTACAATCAAGTCATACGTGAAAGGAATTCAGGTTTTTCCTGTGCAGCAAAATGGGTGGCAAGACAGCTATGAAAAGTGTAAGTTTAAGAAGATATTGTACACACGTGGGGGGTGGGAGGTGAGGGGTGGGGGGTGGGGGTAGGGAGGGTGATCAAAAGGGGGTGGGGGGTCTACCAGCGTCATGTTTCTAGAGAGGAACATAAAGCCTTCTGAATTAAATAGTAATCATCCGCAGGACTCAGCATTTAACCTCTCTGAATTTGCAGGCCCATACATTTATGCACACTGAATATTTAACATCAAAGTCACTCGAAATCCGTGTGAGGCGTGTGTGTGTGTGTGTGTGTGTGTGTGTGTGTGTGTGTGTGTGTGTGTGTGTGTGTTTGTGCGTGCGTGCGTGCGTGTGCGTGAGTGTGCGTGTGTGTGCGCGCTCGCGCGCACGTGTGCTAAAATTGAAAGAAAAACGTGGTCTTATACAAATGATTCAGAATTCAAGATCAGCAGCATAAGAAGTGTTTCATGTAACAAGAAAGACATAATAATAATAATAATTATTATTATTTATTATTATTATTATGTCTTTCTTGTTACGTGTGGCGAACCATTCCGGTCCATACTAGCTACACTCAGCATGGTGAGATTTTGTGTGAGCAACAATTTCCTGCAGAAAACAACAGTTGCTTATTGTGTAACAGACTCTCCAGGGCATCTTCATGCTTCGCAAACATATAAACAGGCATTCCCTTTGAGATCGAATTTCAAAGACGAATAATTTGATTGTACTTATCTTGCACCAAGTTATTCAAGTCATTGCTTACTCCTACACAGTTAGGCAAAATGGGCCAAAATTATACGAGCATTGTGCAGGCTTTCAGATCACCATCAAATAATTAAAGGGGAATAATATGTTTGTACAGGTGCATTCAGCCTCCTGTTTCTGATATGCCGATTTCTTTATCTGCTAACTGATGCAGGGCAGTGAAGAAAGGTGCGAACATACAGCAAAACCAGCAGTCGGCGCCCGAACGCATTATTTCTCCAGACACGCAGTAACCGAAACCAACCGACAAGTCCTCTTTGCATACCACGTTCGATCTCACAGTTCGTGCCAGTCACGTTTGTTGTCGTGCAAGCTATTTGAATTTTCACACGGGCTAGAAGTTTATTCTGGCAAACATTCCAGGCTTCAAGCGTGGTGTCGTTTGTATATCAGTTAGCAGTGCACGAATTTGTTCGGCGCTCCTGCCAGTCTCCGTATCGTCTGCCGATTCGAAGCCAGTTGTTTCCCTTGCTGAGCAACTCGCTTGCAGCTTTGGGGCGTAGCTGTATTTTCTCACTTTCGTTATGACATCTCCCCAGGCCACTATTTACTTCCTTGATGCAGCATATCTACGCACGTAAGTCATGGAGCCAACAAGAGACGTTCTGTCGGGATGTAGGACCAACATTGGTTGGGTTTGTTTCTTTACTTGAAGCGAAGATATTTTCGGTTTGATCACTTTGAATACTTGGTCCTTTCCTTCAGCCCAAAAAAACAAACAAACAAAAAACAAAAACAACAGAAGCCAAGGCAGTTGACATAAAACAGCCGAATGTTATCGCTGTCCCAAACACCGCACCTGCACCTTACAGTTCGTCACAATTGTTCCTTTCCACACGCCACATGATCAAGCAACCTAAAAAAAAAAACTAAAAAAAAACCAAGTCTGCAAGACCGATCTGCAAACCCGACCAGATCCACCTCGTCAAATTTCGCAACCAGGCTGCTGTCCCGGAGCGTTTTTGACCACTGTATAGAACCAAACAGGGAGTGTCCCGGAGCGTTTTTGACCACCGTACAGAAAGAACCAATCAGCAACCTGCTACACCCTCCCTCTGAAACCACAAGTTCCCACGTCGCCCTCTCTTTTTCCCAGCCATTCTGAAGTGACGACGAAGTCCTCTCATCTCATCTCGACCAATCGGAACGGCAAGTTTCGACCAATCAGCAGCGACCCCCTGAAGAGGACAGCCCCTAATCACGTGTGTCCTGGCTTGAAGGAGACGGATGGGGGGTTTCTGTTTCCGCCCCCGCCCCCACCCCCACCCCCGCCCCCACCCCCGCCGCTGCCCCCACTGCCCCCGGTGCTTCCGCCTTCATTGGGTTCCTCCTTCACGCTCGGCTCCATAGTGAAGGTCATGGCCTCGGCGGAGTTGGTGGACTCCTCGGGAGTCTTGCTCATCTCGTGCTCGTGCTCGTGCTCGTGGTGGTGGCGGTGCTTGTGGTGGAAAGCCTGCAGGGAGAACCGGCGGTGGGTCTGCTTGCGGCCCCCGCGGCGTTTGGATATGTGCGGGTTGTCTTTGCGCATCGTCTTCGTCTTGTAGATCTGCAGCTGCGTGTACAGCCTCTTCAGCTCCGCCTGCAAAACCGCACACAGCAGGCCAGTGGGTGAAAACGTGGGAGAGAGAGAGAGAGAGAGGGAGAGAGAGGGGGAGAGAGAGAGAGGGGAGAGAGGAGGGAGGAGAGGAGAGAGGAGGGAGGAGAGAGAGAGAGAGGAGAGAGAGAGAGAGAGAGAGAGGAGAGAGAGAGAGAGGGGGAGGGGAAGAGAGAGGGGAGGAGAGAGAGAGAGAGAGGGAAGAGAGAGGAGAGAGAGAGAGGAAGAGAGAGGAGAGAGAGAGAGAGAGAGAGAGAGAGGGGGAGGAGGGGAGAGGAGAGGAGAGAGAGAGAGAGAGAGAGAGAGAGAGAGAGAGAGAGAGAGAGAGAGAGAGAGAGAGAGAGAGAGGAGGCAGGGAAGGAAGGAGAGAGAGAGAGAGAGAGAGAGAGGGGGGGGGCAGGGGACTGAGGAAGACGCACAAGGTTACGAGGCTCGACAAAAGAAGCCACACTCCTTCTCAAGAAAGGGAGCAGAGTTGTAAACGGCCGGTTTAGTTTACCGTAATTTTGACCCCCTCCCTTCCTCCCCACTTGTTTTTTTCACTGCCGTCCTTGCCCATTTTGCACTAAAAACTCTCTGCTTGTCTTCCTGCCTGTTGTGTACAAACAGGTACTCGCTCTCTCTCTTACTGGCTGTTCTGTACAAACAGGTACTCGCTCTCTCTCTTACTGGCTGTTCTGTACAAACAGGTACTTGCTCTCTCTCTCTTACTGCCTGTTGTGTACAAACAAGTACTTGCTCTCTCTCTTCCTGCCTGTTGTGTACAGACAAGTACTTGCTCTCTCTCTTCCTGCCTGTTCTGTACAGACAAGTACTCGCTCTCTCTCTTCCTGCCTGTTCTGTACAAACAAGTACTCGCTCTCTCTCTACAATCCTTGTAAAATAAAGTTTTCGAGTTCGAGGTCTTGCTGCCTGTTCTGTACAAACAAGTGTCCCCCCTCTCTCTCCATGCCTGTTTGGTTCTAAGAATGACTTCCCCCCTCTCTCCCTCTCCCCCCGAAGGGAGATCGGGGATGTCTGATGTTTCTCTCCCCCCTCCTCAACCCCGGTCTGGAATCTCTGGGATGTCATCTGATTCCCCTTTCCTATCTCCTCTCTTGTTTTCTGCTTAGTCCTTTTCCTCGGTCTGTTTTGTCACTTTTCTGCCAATGGTCCATTCTCCTGATTTTGTTTCCCCTCCAGAAAACTCTTAAACATTTTTCGTTCAGAGTTAGGCTTTTTTGTATGTCTCTGCCCACCTGATGGTTGACTGGGCGTAAAACACCAAGTTACTACTGATGGTTGACTGGGCGTAAAACACCAAGTTACTTACTGATGGTTGACTGGGCGTAAACCAGTTATACGATGGTTGACGGGCGTAAAACACCAAGTTACTAACTGATGTTGACTGGCGTAAAACCAAGTATACTGATGGTTGACTGGGCGTAAAACACCAAGTTACTTACGAGTTGCTGGCGTAAAACACCAAGTTACTTACTGATGGTTGACTGGGCGTAAAACACCAAGTTACTAACTGATGGGTGACTGGGCGTAAAACACCAGTATACAGGACGATGCACTGTCACCACCAGAATGACTCAGCACTGAGATGGACAGCGCTGTGAGCCATATGAATGTTTTATTAACTGTGGGGGGAGGTGTGTATGTGTGTGTGTGTGTGTGTGTGTGTGTGTGTGTGTGTGAGAGAGAGAGAGAGAGAGAGAGAGAGAGAGAGAGAGAGAGAGAGAGAGAGAGAGAGAGAGAGAGAGAGAGAGAGAGAGAGAGAGAGAGAGAGAGAGAGAGAGAGAGAGTGCTGTACACACTGAATCTTAAAAAACATCTACACTTAAGGGATGTGTAAGCGCTTAGGGCCAGTGCGGATTACTCCCTCTAACGAATTATTATTACTAAGTCACAAGACGGTGTCAACAGGCTACGCATCATTCTCAAGGGAAACGACAGCCGAAGCGGACTCACGACGTTGGTACGTCCCTCCGTCTACCGGCCTAACTGCCTTACCGCTACATTAAAAGGGCCCACAGTGGCATCCAGCCGAGCTAGGTTCGTCCCACACTCCGAGCATCGCTTTCCGCCACCTTCCTCCAAACTCTGCCAGATTTAGTTACGCCATTGAAGGGGCACTCTTTATCTCCGCGCTGCTGTCCAGCGCCCTCGGAGTGGTTCGGGTACTAATATGACCGTAGAAGCAACCTTGCGCCAAAGCACGCACGTAAACACGAGACGCATCCACCCCGGGTAAAATAAGAGTTCCGTCTCGATTCAAACGATAGTGGTTTTATTTGTGCTGGTGTAAACTTTGTTGGCGGCTGTAAATGACACGCCTTGCTTTATTTGAGTTGTTTGTAACAAACTTACTACTGTTTGAGCACACACAAAACAAAACAAAACAAAAACTGCTCGTTAGCTGACAGTTTTCTGGACCCTATGGCGTAACTAAATACGGCAGTGGTTGAAGGAAGGATGTCGTAAACCAATGCTTGGAGTGTGGGTTCGTCCCTTAGACTTCTTGTCCCCAGAGAGGTAGTGGCGGGGACCGAGAACCCTGGAGGTGGGGGAAGACGGAGACTCTACCTAACGCTACACTGTCACCACCAGAATGATTTCTGCATTAAGACAGGCAGCGGTGTGACCCGTTTTCATGTTTCATTAACTGTGCGGGGCAAAGTCACACGACAGTGTCCATAAACCACAACTTTTGAAGAGAAAGGAGAGCCGAAGCGGGGAATCGAACCTACATCCGTCCGCCTACCAGCTTAACGCCTTACCGCTGGGCCAAACCGGCTCACAAACCGAGTTGGCAAGTAAACGTGGTGCTTAACGTCCGCAGAAACCATAAGGCTTATTAGGGACGGGGAGAATGGGGGGAAGG
>JABMCL010003469.1:1322500-1325000 GCA_018857735.1 Alviniconcha marisindica | reverse complement strand
ACTACCACCACTCACCAGTGTCAGTAGGACTGGCTGGCGAGGCGGTCCTTGGTGACTCTTCGTCTATCACCACCATACACCAGCTCTGACCATCATCTACCAGCGCCGCTACTAGTACTACTCATCAATCACCACCGTGCTGATGACTCCCTTAGCTTAATGACGTACTCCCAGCAGAGGACATGGGTGAGGTGGTCCTGAGTGGTGAAAATGTCTATCTCTCACCTTCACCAATCCCCAGTCTATCTCTCACCATCACCAATCCCCAGTCTATCTCTCACCATCACCAATCCCCAGTCTGTCTCTCACTATTACCAATCCCCAGTCTATCTCTCACCATTGCCAACCTGTAACTCACCATCACCACTCCCCACCGAGTTCCTGGCGAACCCAGCTCAATGGCAAATCCCACCAGAGGGACTTGGAGAGGACATAGCCGAGGCGGTCTTAGATGGTGACAGCATCTCCCACCGTCACCACTCACCAGTCTATCTCTCAGTCACTACCACAACGAGGCTGAGACTTACCTAGCTCACTGGCGTGGTCCCACCAGTGGGACTTGCAGAGTACGTAGCTGTGGCGGTCTTAGGTGGTGCAAGCATCTGTCATTTACCATCACCACTCACCAGTTTATCACTCACCATCACCACTCACCAGTCCATCGATCACTCACCACCACAACGAGACAGGGACTCACCCATCTCAATGGCGTAGTCCCACCTGAGGGACTTGCAGAGTACGTAGCTCAGGCGGTCTTAGATGGTGAAAGCGTCTGTTACTCACCGTCACCACTCACCAGTTTATCACTCACTATAACCACTCACCTTCACCACTCACCAGTCCATCTATCATTCACTATCAGAAGGAGACTGGGACTCACCCAGCTCAATGGCGTAGTCCCACCACAGGGACTTGCACAGGACGTTGCTGAGGCGGTCTTAGATGGTGAAAGAATCTGTTACTCACCGTCACCACTCACCAGTTTATCACTATCACCACTCACCAGTTTACCACTCACTATAACCACTCACCAGTTTACCACTCACTATAACCACTCACCAGTTTATCACTCACTATAACACTCACCGGTTTACCACTCACTATAACCACTCACCAGCTCATCACTCACCATCACCACTCACCAGTCCATCTATCATTCACCATCACAAGGAGGCTGGGACTCACCCAGTTCAATGGCGTAGTCCCACCACAGGGACTTGCAGAGCACATAGCTCAGGCGGTCCGGGGTCATCGCGGTCTTGATGAGCTTGGTGCCCGTCTCCAGGTGGTCGACGTTGACGGCGGTCCACGCTGCCATGTAGCCCACCACCACCACCAGGATCACCGCCAACGACTTGAAGAGGTCTTTGTCGCGTACGTGCACCCTGTGGGCCTTGCGGGACTGGAACTCCGCTAGGATTCTGCACACAGACACACACAGATACACACACACACAACAGACACACGCACACACACACAGACACACACAGACACACGCACACACAGACATAGACACAACACACCACACACACACACACACACACACACACACACACACACACACACACACACACACACACACACACATCTGGCATGTGAGTAAATACAAGGTACATACACTCCACAAAAGATACATCCCTCAAAGGTACAGCTACACACACACACGGCTACAACAGAGAGAGAGAGAGAGAGAGAGAGAGAGAGAGAGAGAGAGAGAGAGAGAGAGAGAGAGAGAGAGAGAGAGAGAGAGACAGAGACAGAGACAGAGAGACAGAGAGAGAGAGAGACAGAGACAGAGACAGAGAGACAGAGAGAAGGGGCAGAGCATGTTTTAAAGTAAATGACTGCCTTCAAGGCCAGGGTAAAAAAATCAACAACAAAAAATCCGCAAGATCAATTTGCTTCCCCCAACCAAATATCAGAATAGCCTAATGAAAGTTCTATTACAGACGAGTAATCTTACTTCCTCTTGTGTTAAAAACAACTTGCCCAGCAATGGCACTGGAAACTGACCCTCAAGAAAAAAAAACCCTATGATCAGTAACAGAGACGACTGGACAGTTTTCGGATGAAGGGTTTAATAACTCGTATGCGCAGTATAGAACCGAATTCCCAGTAGAGCACATCCACCCGAAATTCAAACAAAGCAACTCTCCCCCCAAAACAACAAAACCATAGCAGCAGCAGCAGCCGCTACAACAACAACAACAACAACACACACACACCCAAAACACACCCAACAACAACAACAACAAAAAACAAACAAAACAAAAACAAAACAAACAAAACAAAAAACCACCACCAACAACGGCAACACCACCCACACCCATCACAGAAACGCTATAAGGGGATCTATGGTACTTTCATGTGTTGACCATAGCTGGTCACATTAAGCAACATAAACCAGAACAACTACGTAATACGCCTGCAGCTTCTTTGTATTATTTTCGTCGTCACTCAATCACCGCCAGTCTACGGAGTACACCTCCCGTCCATGTAT
>JABMCL010003469.1:1317500-1320000 GCA_018857735.1 Alviniconcha marisindica | reverse complement strand
AAAAAGATGCAATGAATCGCACACACACACACACACACACACACACACACACACACACACACACACACACACACACACACACACAAGCATATAACCATGGCACTGCTACATGACGCTCACGATACCTTGCATAATGACACGAACTATCATGATACTGCTACATGATACGATACCTTGCACAATGACGCAAATTATTAGTACTGCTGCTTGATACTCACGATACCATGCATAATGAGGCAAACTGTCATGGTACTGCTACATGACGCTCCAGATACCTTGCATAATGACGCAAATTATCATGGTACTGCCACGTGACGTTCACGATACCCTGCATAATGACGCAAACTGTCATGGTACAGTTACACCATGCCCACGATTCCTGCATAATGACGCAAATTATCATGGTACTGCCACATGACGTTCACGATACCCTGCATAATGACGCAAACTGTCATGGTACTGCTACATGACGCTCCAGATACCTTGCATAATGACGCAAACTGACATGGTACAGTTACACCATGCTCATGATTCCTGCATAATGACGCAAACTGTCATGGTACAGTTACACCATGCTCACGATTCCTGCATAATGACGCAAACTGTCATGGTACTGCTACATGACGTTCACGATACCCTGCATAATGACGCAAACTGTCATGGTACTGCCACATGACGTTCACGATACCCTGCATAATGACGCAAACTGTCATGGTACTGCCACATGACGTTACACGATACCCTGCATAATGACGCAAACTGTCATGGTACTGCTACATGACGTTCACGATGCAGACAGTCTTCCGGCTCCTCGCCGGGATCTGTGATTTAAAACAGGGGCTACGAAAGGTCACATCTTTAACCCCTTCACTGCCGTGATGTCACTGAAAACGACCATAAAAGTACGAAATTTGAAACCCTTAAGCCTTTCTGTTCTCTTTTTCGCACAGGCATGTGAAAGGGTTTTCATCAAAACGCGTAGCATTGAAAGTAGACGCTGTTCGCAGGCGCGTCCGTGTATTATTCAGCCTGGAAATTGTACAGGCTTCGGCAGCGAAGGGGTTAACGATTCCCTGTAGCCGAACGTTTTTTTTTTTGCTGCAACGGTGCGGTCTCAAACGGCGGGGATGCTGGTCAGCGGCAAAGCTCCGGACTCGCGTTCTGAAGGCCGCGGGCTTGACCACTGTGGCTTACGGCGGAAGAACAAAGGAGAAGGCGTTGCGACTGACCATGGTAAAGACTAATGAAGGAGAGCACTGTAACTTACCATGGCAAAGAACGAAGGGGAGAGCACTGTAACTTACCATGGCGAAGAACGAAGGGGAGAGCACTGTAACTTACCATGGCAAAGAACGAAGGGGAGAGCACTGTAACTTACCATGGCAAAGAACGAAGGGGAGAGCACTGTAACTTACCATGGCAAAGAACGAAGGGGAGAGCACTGTAACTTACCATGGCGAAAGAACGAAGGGGAGAGCACTGTAACTTACCATGGCAAAGAACAAGGAGAGCACTGTAACTTACCGTGGCAAAGAACAAGGGGAGAGCACTGTAACTTACCATGGCAAAGAACAAAGGGGAGAGCACTGTAACTTACCATGGCAAAGAACAATGCGGAGAGCACTGTAACTTACCATGGCAAAGAACAAAGGGGTGAGCAATGTAACTTACCATGGCAAAGAACGAAGGGGAGAGCACTGTAACTTACCATGGCAAAGAACAATGTGGAGAGCACTGTAACTAACCATGGCAAAGAACGAAGGGCAGAGCACTGTAACTTACCGTGCCAAAGAACAAAGGGGAGAGTACTGTAACTTACAGTGCCATAAAAGAAGGGGAAGTGGAGAACACTGCGACTGTGAAAGAAACACACACACACACACACACACACACACACACACACACACACACACACACACACACGCGCATTGCCTCGCCGTGGCAGAGGAAAGGGGAGAGCACTATGACTTACCGTGGCACAGAAGAAGGGGAGAGCACTTACCGTGGCATAGAGCAGGAGCGCGCCCAGAACGACCATCTCCAACAACACCCACACACTGGATCGCATGACCTGCAACATCAGCGTGGATAGTTCTGATACACAAGCTCGCTTCTACAATTCTCTGCGGCGGCTTTGCAAGTGTGTGTGTGTGTGTGTGTGTGTGTGTGTGTGTGTGTGTGTGTTGTGTGTGTGTGTGTGTGTGTGTGGTGTGGTGTGGTGTGTGTGTGTGTGTGTGTGTGGTGTGTGTTGTGTGTGGTGTGTGGTGGTGGTGGTGGTGGTGGTGGTGGTGGTGGTGGTGGTGGTGTGTGTGTGTGTGGTGGTGTGTGTGGTGGTGGTGGTGGTGTGTGTGTGAGAGGAGAGGAGAGAGACGCAGAGGTAGGTAAGAGAGAGAGAGAGAGAGAGATTGTAAGAGAAGTAAAAATGAGATTTAAAAAACGAATGAACGAGAATGGAGAAGAAGAAAGGCAAATTTGGAGATGCAAGATGTGTGGCTATATT
>JABMCL010003469.1:1302500-1312500 GCA_018857735.1 Alviniconcha marisindica | reverse complement strand
TCATGTCACTGACCTTGTTGTAGTTAACTGATCATGTCACTGACCTTGGTGTAGTTAACTTTGATCATGTCACTGACCTTGGTGTAGTTAACTGATCATGTCACTGACCTTGTTGTAGTTAACTGATCATGTCACTGACCCTGGTGTAGTCAACGGTTCATGTCACTGACCTTGGTATATATTTAACTGATCATGTCACTGACCTTGGTGTAGTTGAGCGACCTGTTCTTGATCATGTCCAGGTAGGCCAGCTCCACGTCCAGACCGCGGAAGCTGCGGTTGCTGGCGTTGCGGTCCGGGAAGTAGAACTCGGGCTTGCACTCGCACTCGTAGCTGCCCCATCGCAGTCCTCTGCCCGGCGTGTGCACACACTGACAGACAGACACACAGGGACGTGTTCGTTGTGAGAGAGGGAGGGGGAGAGAGAGAGAGAGTGAGAGAGAGAGAGAGAGAGAGAGAGAGAGAGAGAGAGAGAGAGAGAGAGAGAGAGAGAGAGAGAGAGAGAGAGAGAGAGAGAAACTCGAACTCGAAAACTTTAATACTCAAGGATAGTAACGTTAGGTCCATTTGGACCTATCCAACAGCCTTCCTTGGTATACTACAAACACAAATAAACACAATACCACAAACAGATACTATAAGTACGAATAAGCAACTGATTAATGCAGTTTCACAGAGTTCCTACAAACATGCAGAAACATCGGAAATACATTTCCTTCATGGACATACATGTATACAACAATCAAATCTTTAGGCGAACATGTGATTCAAACAAATCCGTCCAGGTTTGACGAGAGGTTATTCTCAGACATATAATATTAGAGAGAGAGAGAGAGAGAGAGAGAGAGGGGGGGGGGGGGGAAGGACTTGAACTCAAACTCGAAAACTATTTTCCAAGGATCATAGTGCTCAGGTTCATTGAGAGAGAGAGAGAGAGAGAGAGAGAGAGAGAGAGAGAGAGAGAGAGAGAGAGAGAGAGAGAGAGAGAGAGAGAGAGAGAGAACAGTGACGCATCCAACTGGAGGGAGTGGAATAAAAAGTGGCATCCACCCTTACACACAGTTGGAGGGGGTGTAACAACAAAAACAAACGATATTCACCCGCGTGCTTTCCTCGCGACATCTGTGCGTGCCCGAGAACAGGGTCCTCGTGAAGTTCACGGGCTCACACTGGTTGACGTCCAGAGTGGACAAGTCGATGTCCAGCAGGACCACGCCCCTGAAACACACAGCACACAAACACTGAGTCTATGTTCACAAAACCACGCCGCTGAAACACAGCACCCAAACACTGAGTCGATGTCCAGACAGACCCGCCCCCTGAATCACACAGCACACCACTGAGTCGATGTCCCCCCCCCCCCCCCCCCAAACACTTGAGTCAAAGGGAACCCCAACAAAGACATGTCCAGACAGACCCGCCCCCTGAATCACACAGCACACAAACACTGAGTCGATGACCACACAGACCCACTCCCTGAATCACACAGCACATAAACACTGAGCCGATGTCCACAAGAACCACTCCCTGAAACACACAGCACACAATCACTGAGCCGATGTCCACAAGACCCACTCCCTGAAACACACAGCACACAAACACTGAGCCGATGTCCACAAGACCCACTCCCTGAAACACGCAGCACGCAAACACGGAGTCGGTGTCCACAAGAACCACGCTGGGCAAATGAGAAATTCCCACCGACTATTTTCGCACTGTTTTCTCCTGACGTATATAAAAAGTTCAGTCTTAATTAACCCTTTGTGTGTTCTGACCATAACCCTTTGCCCGACAAGAAAGAGGACTGCTCGGTTGCTGAGGCAATAAAACCACCATAAACTGAACAAGGGAAAGGGTGCAATGGTCCTAAAGTAGATAAGTATGTATTTATCTTCCTTCACATTCCACATTTTTAAAATACTACTGCTAATAAAGGTTATGATGCACCTCCGTTGTCGAGGAACACGACAGCGCTAGGCACGTAGAATAGCAAAGCACTAATCCATAGAATATATCATCGCACTCACACTGACACATCCACCCCCCACCCACTCCACACACACATACACACACACACACACACACACGCGCGCGCGCGCACGCGCGCACACACACACACACACACACACAGAGGCACGCACGCGGACACAATATTATATTCACAGAGAGAAAAGCAGGCTCGAACACGAGCCTGAACACGCAATACAGCCGCCCAAACGACAAGGAATACTACATATGTATGACTGTGCAGTGAAACGACTCCATACTCAAACCTTTCACCTCATTTTGTAGTTCGAAGAGAAAGATGACAATCTCTCTCTCTCTCTCTCTCTCTCTCTCTCTCTCTCTCTCTCTTCTCTCTCTCTGCCTTTGCCACAATAGTTTTCTTTAAATTTAACACCACCAAACAACACACACACACACACACACACACACACACAACCACACAAACACACACACGCGCGCGCGTACAATATTATATTCACAGAGAGAAAAGCAGGCTCGAACACACGCCTGAACACGCAATACAGCCGCCCAAACGACAGGGAACACTACATATACATGACTGTGCAGTGAAACGACTTCATGCTCAAACCCTTCACCTCATTTTGTAGTTCGAAGAGAAAGACGACAATCTCTCTCTCTCTCTCTCTCTCTCTCTCTCTCTCTCTCTTTTCTCTCTCTCTCTCTCTCTCTCTCTCTCTATGAGCACTATAAGCCACAGAGTAATCGTTTCCTTTGTTACAATTCTAATTATTATACAGCTGGGGAGCGAGGATGGCTCAGTGGTAGAGCGACGGACTCGTGATCGAAAGGTGTCGGGTTCGAGTCCCGACAGGGGCGGCGAGTAAACTTTCTTCTCCAGAGTCAACTTTCTGTGCTGACTCTCATTTCGGTATCCGTTCCACCCCCGTGTTACAGCAGTACCAGGTAGGAGAGCCCAGAGCTAAGAGAGACCGGTCATTCTGCCAAATATTAATTACGTAAACCTGCATTTTTCACGGTCTAGCAGACCGGGGGAAAGAAGTAGGTCCGTACGATTGGGTTAGTCCGCACGCTGTCACAATTACCGCCCTTCTCCCAAGTTTATTTACCTTGGACAGCCTCTCCGTCCCCTGCGAGCGGATCAAAAGAGGCTGCGGCCAAGGGAAGGTGATCGTGCTTTGATGTGCGTGAGCCTGCGCCTTCGTGCGTATACTGTGTGCACATTCAGTGCTTGTGTGTGTGTGTGTGTGTGTGTGTGTGTGTGTGTGTGTGTGTGTGTGTGTGTGTGTGTGTGTATGCGTGCACGCGCTCCCCTCGCGTGTGTGTGTGCACGCCCCCCCCCCCCCCGCACCTCCCCCCCCCACGTGTGTGATTGTGGGTGCACCCCCCCCCCCCCTCTTCCCATTCCTCGCTATCCGCGGGTCTGGAGAAATGGACTCATTAGCGTGTGCCGCTGGACCACTCTTGTCAGGTGTCAGCTACACATTCCGACTTTTACAGTTTTAGACACAATTAGCACAGCGACGGACAGCCCTCTCTCCCTCTCTCTTTTCCAACAGATGCGTGCGCGGGCACACACGCACGCACGCGAGCGCACACACACACACACCCCACACACACACTCTCTCTCTCTCTCCCCTTTATGTAGTACACACATGCAGCCGCAGACACATACACACACACGCAGACACACTCTCTTTCTCCCATTAAAACAATCATTTCCCAATTCCCTCTCTTTCACACACACACACACGCACCCCACACACACACACACACACACACACACACACACGCACCCCCACGCACGCAGCACGCACGGCACCACACACAAACAACAAACAAACACCCCCCCACAACACAGCCCACACACACCCACACACACACACCACACATACACACACACACACACACACACACGCCCGCCCCCATCACAGCAGAACGAAAACCAGATACGGCCCATCAGAGCAGGCGCACTAAGAACAAGACCCAGTAAATGAGACCGTGTTTTGCCTGGAAGCTTCATCATTAGTGAAGAATTTTAACATGTCCACGCCGGTTCTGGAAGTTGTTAGCTTGGCTCTTGTCCAGCTATGTCAGTCCTGGTCCGACAGCACACATTCCCTACAGTCCGAAATCCCTGACCAACCCGCAGTGAAGCACTGCGGACGCAGACATCAAGTTCCCCAGTGTTGAGAACACAGAGCTGACAAGTGCCTTCCTTTACCAGGCCAGAAGATAGCCATGCATGCTTCGCTGACTGCCAGGAATTTCTTCCTTGTTCTAATTTATACCTTCCAGGTCCACGCACCTTCATTTTTCCCATCCAAACCCCTCTCCCTACTTTTAACTACGTTAGTCCCCCCCCCCTTACTGTTCTTTATAAGATGAGCATTGACTGCTTCTGTTTTCTTTTCCAATACTAGTCATAAAAACTGATCAGCTGTTCTACTGCCTTATTGCTGGTTGTATGCTCATAATGTGTAACTGAGTGACGCATGCATGTGTGCATCTGGCGCTGTGAACACGTTATGTTTTGTGCGGAAATTCTCATGCATAACGTTTCACTCGTTCATTCATGCCTTTATGTATATAAATGATGCCTGTAATTTTATATCTAACCATTAGTAACTTAGCAAGGACTAGCTGTTAAACAGTTTTTTGACTGAACCTAAACTACAGTCCTTGTAAAATAAAGTTTCCGAGTTCGAGTTCGCGCAGTTTTCTGTATTGGCCAACGGAATATGACAGGTTACCGTCTCGTCATCACAACCGCGGAATATGACAGGTTACCTTGCTCGTCATCACAACCGTGGAATATGACAGGTTACCTACTCGTCATCACAACCGGAATATGACAGGTTACCTTTCGTCATCACAACCGGAATATGACAGGTTACCTTTCGTCATCACAACCGGAATATGACAGGTTAGCTTGCTCGTCATCGCAACCGCGGAATATGACAGGTTAGCTTGCTCGTCATCCCCCCCCAACCGCGGAATATGACAGGTTACCTACTCGTCATCACAACCGGAATATGACAGGTTACCTTTTGTCATCACAACCGGAATATGACAGGTTAGCTTGCTCGTCATCGCAACCGCGGAATATGACAGGTTAGCTTGCTCGTCATCGCAACCGCGGAATATGACAGGTTACCTACTCGTCATCACAACCGGAATATGACAGGTTACCTTCTTGTCATCACAACCGCGGAATATGACAGGTTACCTTTCGTCATCACAACCCGGAATATGACAGGTTACCTTTCGTCATCACAACCGGGAAAAATGACAGGTTACCTACTCGTCATCACAACCGGAATATGACAGGTTACCGTCTCGTCATCACAACCGGAATATGACAGGTTACCTTCTCGTCATCACAACCGGCCGCGGATTGCTGCAAGTACCGCGTGGCGCCAGTGAAATATAAACAGGCTCCAAAACATGTGAGACTGTGTATTGTAACAATGAACAAGACACGTGTTTGTTATTTTACAGATTTCTCTCGCCTCCGCTAAATCCACACAGTGTATATTGTTTGGGGGTTCTTTTGTGGAACATGTAATACTTCTGTCGGTTGTGTAAAGTCACTCAGTTTGCTACAACTACAAAGAGAGAGAGAGAGAGAGAGAGAGAGAGAGAGAGAGAGAGAGAGAGAGAGAGAGAGAGAGAGAGAGAGAGGGGGTGTGTGTGTTTTGTGTGTGTGTGTGGGGGAGAGAGAGAGAGAGAGAGAGAGAGAGGGGAGAGAGAGAGAGAGAGAGAGAGAGAGAGAGACAGACAGACAGACAGACAGACAGACAGACAGACAGACAGACAGACAGACAGACAGTCTCCAAAGGTGAAATACACCAGCGCCTTTTTCCCTGTTTGTTTTACTTGACAGCGTCACTTTTCATCGCCCTCATACCCTCGAAACGAGACCCACTCCTTTGCGCAACGATCCGGAAATGCTGTTACACTCCAATCAGAGATGCAGTTTCCTCGCTAGCAATTCTGACAGACAAGCGAACGCTTCTGGAACTCATCACTGGACTCTCTGGCAAAAAAAAGTTGGAAAAGTCTGCTCCCTCACCACAGAATCTGGGATAGGCATAACCCTTGTGAAAAACAAAAACAAAAGACGATCGATGTCTCTTGCTGCTGTGAGCAGTGACATATTTATCTTAAAAGCATTGGAGGTGCTTGTCTGAGAGAGGCTATTTGGTAATCCATTTCTGACTAGAGTGTAACATAATATTATGGAGTGTGGCTGTTCTCGACAAAGCAAGGGAGAGAGAGAGAAAAGGGGAGAGAGAGAGAGAGAAAAGAGAGAGAGAGAGAGAGAGAGGGGAGAGGGGAGAGAGAGGAAGGTATTTGGGTTTTAAAGTTTTCCCCTTTCCCCACCAATTTACCCCTCTCTTCCCCCCAAGAGAAGGGGGAGAGAGAGAGAAAAGAGAAAAGAAGAGAGAGAGAGAAGGGGAGTAGTAATTGGATTTTAATGTCCTGTAACCACCCAGGATCACCTCAGGACATTCAAACTCAAAAAGAGAGAGAGAGAGAGAGAAAAGAGAGAGAGAAAAAGAAAAGAGAGAGAGAAAGGGAAAGAACGGGTTTTTTTTTAAAAATTTCGAGGGTAATGGGAATAAGTAAAATCTTTTTCATCCAGGCCCCCGGGCAAAAAAAAAAACAAAAAACCAAAAAACCCAAAGAAAACAAATTTTAATAATTCAGAGAGAGAGAGAGAGAGAGAGAGAGAGAGAGGGGAGAAAAGAGAGAGAGGTAGTAATCGGGTTTTAATGTCCTTTCAACCACACAGGAAAAACCCAAGGGCATTCAAAATCAGAGAGAGAGAGAGAGAGAGAGAGAAAAGAGAGAGAGAGAGAGAGAGAGAGAGAAAAGAGAGAGAGAGAAAAGAACGAAAGTTTTTTTTTTTTTTTATTAACGGGTTTAAAGGAATAAGTACAATACTTTTTTTTGCCCCGGGGGGGGAAAGAAACAAAAAAAAAACAAAACAACAACAACAAAAACAAACGGCCCAAAAATTTAACTCAAAAAAGAGAGGGGAGAGAGAGAGAGGGGAGAGAGAGAGAGAGAGAGAGAGAGGGGAGAGAGTTTAGTTCCCTGTTTATGATGGTCTGTGCTGCCATCCAATGACAGACCCGGCGTGTCTCATGATTATTATTTTTTTCTGCAAAATTTGGTGAAAAAATTGTAAACTGGTTACGCTGAGTCGGCTGTCTTTAATTAAGCGCTCTCACGAACTCGTCAGTCAAACGGAAACCAATTAAAATCAAATAGGAATGGAAAGATGCAAACCAAGCCCTGGAAAAAGGGGGGGGGGGGGTTTTGGGGGGGGGGCCCCTGCACGTGAATGCCGAGCGTGCAGCAGACGCGAACGACATTGTTGCACGTGCGAGTTAATCAACATGTACCTTCACGAGTTTGTGTAGTGCACGTGCAAGTTCGTATTCCTCCAGCAGTTTTGTTCACACAACACGTGTGAGCTTGTTTGCAGGACACGTGAGTTTGATTTTAGTAACACGTGTGTTTGCTTGCAGCCATCTCCCGTATGCCTCAGTGTCTGTAGCGTATGTACGCCATTTGGCTGCAGCACTCGCGAGCTAGCGTGCAGTACATGCGAGTTTGTGTGAACTTCCGCCAGTTTGTGAGTAAACATACATACGAGTTTGTGTGAACATACGCGAGTTTGTGAACAAGCACATACGAGTTGGTGTGAACATTCGCGAGTTTGTGAACAAGCACATACGAGTTTGTGTGAACATACGCGAGTTTGTGAACAAGCACATACGAGTTTGTGTGAACATACGCGAGTTTGTGAACAAGCACATACGAGTTTGTGTGAACATACGCGAGTTTGTGAACAAGCACATACGAGTTTGTGTGAACATTCGCGAGTTTGTGAACAAGCACATACGAGTTGGTGTGAACGTACGCGAGTTTGTGAACAAGCACATACGAGTTGGTGTGAACACACGCGAGTTTGTGTGAACATCTCCCAGTTTATGGTCAAGCACATACGAGTTTATGAGAACATATGCGAAAATCTGAGACAAGAATGACTGTTAGCGTTCTAATTTTGACACGTCCCTGTCATGCCAACATTCTGCCAATCACCGGTGATAGCTCATCCCCAAATCGATAAGGGGATTAGCTCTCCATCTCATTTTTCATCGTTTTTCACCGTTTAATTGTTGTTTAAGTGTCGTTTTGTAGCTTGATAAAGGGGATTACCCGAAAATTCACATGCTGGGTTTTGTCATAATAAAACAAGCACACACGCAAGCTTGTGTGAACGTACGCGAGTTTGTGAACAAGCACACACGCGAGTTTGCGAACAAGCACATACGCGAGTTTGTGTGAACATACGCGAGTTTGACAACGCGAGTTTGTGAACAAGCACATACGCGAGTTTGTGAACAAGCACATACGCGAGTTTGTGAACAAGCACATACAAGTCTGTGAACAAGCACATACGCGAGTTTGGCAACAAGCACATACAAGTTTGTGAACAAACACATACGCCAGTTTATGTGTAGATCATGCGAGTTTGTGTGCAGGGCATGCGAGTTTGTGTGCAGGGCATGCGGGTTTGTGTGCAGGTCATGCCAGTTTGTGTGCAGGGCATGCCAGTTTGTGTGCAGGGCATGCCAGTTTGTGTGCAGGGCATGCGGGTTTGTGTGCAGGTCACGCCAGTTTGTGTGCAGGTCATGCCAGTTTGTGTGCAGGACATGCCAGTTTGTGTGCAGGGCATACGGGTTTGTGTGCAGGTCATGCCAGTTTGTGTGCAGGCCACGCCAGTTTGTGTGCAGGGCATGCGGGTTTGTGTATGCAACACACACGTTCGTGTGCACACCACTTGGTGTAATTGCTGTAACGGGCGTTACTGCCAGCTGGTATACACTCATGACGCCGGCCGTGTTTATTACGTCACAGACTTGGTCAAAATGGCCGCTCTCACGGCCAACGGGCACAGACCCCATTGAAGACCATCATGTACAGACCCCAGTGAAGACCAACGGGTACAGACCCCAGTGAAGACCCCAGTGAAGACCAGCATGTACAGACCCCAGTGAAGACCAGCATGTACAGACCCCAGTGAAGACCAGCATGTACAGATCCCAGTGAAGACCAGCATGTACAGATCCCAGTGAAGACCAGCATGTACAGACCCCAGTGAAGACCAGCATGTACAGACCCCAGTGAAGACCAGCATGTACAGACCCCAGTGAAGACCAACATGTACAGACACCAGTGAAGACCAGCATGTACAGACCCCAGTAAATACCAGCATGTACAGACCCCAGTGAAGACCAGCATGTACAGACCCCAGTGAAGACCAGCATGTACAGACCCCAGTGAAGACCAGCATGTACAGACCCCAGTAAATACCAGCATGTACAGACCCCAGTGAAGACCAACGGGTACAGACCCCACCGGGTACAGTCATACACCGGATGGCTGACCCAGAACTCGCAGCTACTTACCAACCCCACCCCCCCACTTCATCCTGCCACACAAAACCTGCAGCGTCTACACAGAACCCAGACTCTACCCACCCTCACCCTAGCTTCCCCAATCCCTTACTGAGCAGCAAGGCTGCTGCGTCCCGCCTTCAGAGCAGTAAGGTACAGTCCCGACTGCAGTTCTCTTCGCCGAGACAACAAAAACAAAGCGCGTGTCTGGAACTTTCTGGCATGAGCGGGATGGCTGCAAGTAAGAGGCTGACAAGAGGAAAGAGAGAGAAGGGGGTAAAGAGGGAGGGAGATAGAGAATGAGAGGAATGGAGATGGGGACGAGAACTGAAATATTCGGAGAAGAAAAACGTCTTGAGTTTTCCTTTGGAAGATAGATAGAGAGAGAGAGAGAGAGAGAGAGAGAGAGAGAGAGAGAGAGAGAGAGAGAGAGAGAGAGAGAGAGAGAGAGAGAGAGTTAGCCGGGGAATCCCCCAACCAAACTATTTCGGTTGACACAAGAACTGGAGCACTCTCCGAGCATTGGAGCTGGGGATGGC
>JABMCL010003469.1:1290000-1297500 GCA_018857735.1 Alviniconcha marisindica | reverse complement strand
GAGAGAGAGAGAGAGAGAGAGAGAGAGAGAGAGAGAGAGAGAGAGAGAGCAACAGTCCAAGCATGTCCTGGTTCTACAGAAACTTTTAATCCAAATTTTCGCCCATGGCCTGCCAGTCGGCTGGATTCCTACGACATATCTGTCTATATTTTTTATAGACGTCTCGTACAGGTCACCTGACGATTTTGTCTCGTACAAATCACTAGACGTTTCGTACACGTCACAAGACGATTACGTCTCGTACAAATCACTAGACGTCTCGTACAGGTCACAAGACGGTCTGTGGCTAGGCGATTCGTCTCATATGAGTCACGTGACCATTCCGTCTCGTACTAGTTGGTTAATCACGGGACGATTCCATTTCGCGGTCAGAGCACGACTCCACCTTGTGCAGGTCCTCACAAACATAACGATTCCGTCTGGTGAAGATCACAAGACGATTTCCATGAGACGACGTTATTCACACGACACTCATCAGCGAGCATACAGCATACACCACCTCGGTTGACGACCGCCCGGGAAAACACACAGGGGAACGCAGGACAGAGCCGAAAACAACAGATCCCCGCTACACCCCCTACCTCCGCCTCCCACCCCACTGAAACATGGTCCTCCCAGGGACTGCCGGCGCCGCACATGTCTTAATCTGATCCCGAGCGATGTAAAAAGGGGTGGACAAAAGGGTGCAATATTTAACGTATTGACGTTTGCCATCGTGGGTCTGGAGAGATTGATCGTCGTTTCTGTACCGCCCTTGATGACACAGGCACGGTGGCCGTTTTCCAACACCGCGCCGGGCTTGTCCGGTACCGCGTCAATACCTGGGTCAATACGACCACCACCTCCCTGCACGGCTGACACGACCACACCTACCGCCACTACAACCCCCCCCCCCTCCACCACCCCTCCACCCGTGCCTCGAATCTACATCTACCACCACTACAACCCCACCCCTCCCCCACGCCACGAATCTACACCTACCTCTAATACCCCCCCCCCACCCCCCCGCCACAAATCTACACTTACCCCCAATACATCTCTCTCCCTCCCCCCACCCCACCCCGGCACGAATCTACACCTACCACCAATACACCCTTCCCGCCACGAATGACACGTACCACCGATACACCCACACACCACGAATCGACACCTACCACCGATACACCCACACACCACGAATCGACACCTACCACCGATACACCCACACACCACGAATTGACACCTACCACCGATACACCCACACACCACGAATTGACACCTACCGCACCGTGATCCCATACCTACCGCACCATGATCCCATACCTCCCGCACCATAACCCCATACCTACCGCACCGTAACCCCATACCTACCGCACCGTGATCCCATACCTACCGCACCGTGATCCCATACCTACCGCACCGTGATCCCATACCTACCGCACCATAACCCCATACCTACCGGACCGTATCCCATACCTACCGCACCATAACCCCATACCTACCGCACCGTGATCCCATACCTACCGCACCATAACCCCATACCTACCGCACCATAACCCCATACCTACCGCACCGTGATCCCAATTCATCAGCTCACACAGACCTCCAGTCTCTATACACACCCTTTCACCGTCAACTCTGACTGTACCAGCTTATACAGATCTCCAGTCTCTGCACGCCCTTTCACCGTCGACCCTGACTCAGTGACTGTACCAACTCACAGACCTCCAGTCTCTGCACACCCTTTCACCGTCAACCCTGACTGTACCAACTCACAGACCTCCAGTCTCTGCACACCCTTTCACCGTCAACCCTGACTGTACCAACTCACAGACCTCCAGTCTCTGCACACCCTTTCACCGTCAACCCTGACTGTACCAACTCACAGACCTCCAATCTGCACACCCTTTCACCGTCAACCCTGACTGTACCAACTCACAGACCTCCAGTCTCTGCACAACCTTTCACCGTCAACCCTGACTGTACCAACTCACAGACCTCCAGTCTCTGCAGAACCTTTCACCGTCAACCCTGACTGTACCAACTCACAGACCTCCAGTCTCTGTAGAAACTTTCACCGTCAACCCTGACTGTACCAACTCACAGACCTCCAATCTGCACACCCTTTCACCGTCAACCCTGACTGTACCAACTCACAGACCTCCGGTCTCTGCACACCCTTTCACCGTCAACCCTGACTGTACCAACTCACAGACCTCCGGTCTCTGCACACCCTTTCACCGTCAACCCTGACTGTACCAACTCACAGACCTCCAATCTCTGCACACCCTTTCACCGTCAACCCTGACTGTACCAACTCACAGACCTCCAATTTCTGCACACCCTTTCACCGTCAACCCTGACTGTACCAACTCACAGACCTCCAATCTCTGCACACCCTTTCACCGTCAACCCTGACTGTACCAACTCACAGACCTCCAGTCTCTGCACACCCTTTCACCGTCAACCCTGACTGTACCAACTCACAGACCTCCAGTCTCTGCACACACTTTCACCGTCAACCCTGACTGTACCAACTCACAGACCTCCAGTCTCTGCACACCCTTTCACCGTCAACCCTGACTGTACCAACTCACAGACCTCCAGACTCTGCAGAGCCAGGTAGGGCAGTACTGACTATCACTCCCTCTCTCACCCACCTACCATGCCAGTCATGAGAAGACCTGCATAAGAATTGTACTGTCGCCAAGGAATGTATCTTGGGTTTGGTTCATCCACTCATCATCACTATCACACCCTCAACACTGCGATACAATTCTGCCACTCACCATCACTATCACACCTCTGCCATAGCGATACAGCTCTATCACTCACCATCACTATCACACCCTACTACAGCGATAAAACTGTATCACTCACCATCATTATCACACCTACACCACAGCGATACAACTCTGTCACTCAACATCACTATCAAACCCCTACCACAGCGACACAACTGTATCATTCACCATCACTATCACACCCTACTACAGCGATACAACTGTCACTCACCATCACTATCACACCCTACTACAGCGATACAACTCTATCACTCACCATCACGATCATACTCATACCACAGCGATACAAATCTACCACTCAAAACAAGCCATAGTGCCAAATGATACTATTTAGCACAAAGCTCATTCACACATACACGCCAATCGTTAAAAAAACAACAACAACAAAAAAACACGCTCGCTCTCACATCCTGTCACTCACTCACTCAGGCCTCACCAATTCACTCACCAACAAGGACGGACACAAAATCACTCCGCTTACTGTAAGCAATGAAAGCAAAACTATTTACCTGACATTCCACAGAGAAACTAGCACCCACTAATTCAGGATTATTATCGCAATATAATGCAATTATCTAGCGTACATGAAAATAACAGTAACACTACACTCTGTTCAGAATGTTCGGTTTTCAAGAAACCCTTTTCAATCAACTGTGACTGAAGAATGCTGAGCGTCACAAACACATACGTAAACACATGCGTAATTAAATGTAAACCAGTTCATTACCTCTCTCTTTTAAACAAACTGTAAAACACACACACAGACACACACACAGACACACACACACACACTCACACACACACCAACAACAGGAAATTAGACATCACAACACTGACCCATACAAACCAACAGTCCCTCGCACTGCCCATTTCTCCACATCAGCATATTACGCCCAACCTCTGTTAACAATGACTACAACGAACAATAACGTTTTGTTTGTTTGTTCTTTGTACTGCAGAGTATGTGACCCACGTCTGACGTGAGTAAGCGTTGTGATGGTCTTGTTTGCTGGTTTTGGGGTACTGATTAATATGTGATAATAACGTTAGATTAACGGATGGATGTTTCTGTTGAATACCTGCTGGTGACGTTTTTACGGTACACAAATTAAAGAATCGATTCCATGTCATTTTATCTTTTTGTGTGACCTGTACTTTTGTGTGACCTGCACTTTTGTGTGACCTGTACGGTACAATGAAGTTTTTTCTTTTTCTTGTTTATTTTTTTTTGTATATGTATGCACAAATGAAAAATAAGATACCCCCACACACTGGTATGAATAAGGTCGTAAGAACAGGGTCTATGCAAAAAGCAAACAAACAAAACAAAACGCAAACAAGCACAGGATTGCAATGACTGCACAAACGACCTCTCGCTGCCTCCCCTCCCCGTCTCCCCGCTTCCCGAATGACAGATAAGCTGTAGCCAGTCAATACTTGCGTACAAACACACCTTAGACAAGCCCGCAAGGTGTCTAAGTACCACTGCACCCGTGCTGTTTCGGCAAACAACGATAAAGCGCTTCGAGTCAGCGCATTTCGAAGAGCTGGAACACATGCTGCAAGCTTACTCCACGTATCGAACAGGGCGGAGATACCTGGCTGAAAGCGAGAGGTCCGTTATGACTACCGAAACCCTTTCCGACTATTCGACTGCTTCGTAACCCTCCTACGGCGCACAGACGGAACACCCGGCGGCAGCGGTGCACGTGCAAAAGGCTCAGGGGCACGCCGATGTCAACGCGGAGCGGGAGGCACACATCGGCAACACCCCTTCCCGGCCGCACCCGACGGGACAGGGCTCTTAAGACCCACTCCCCAGGGCGAGGATTAGGCCCGAAATAGGCCAGCACCCAGTGCTCTTCTTCTGCCAGCTCCCGCACACACCGCTGTCCACGGGCTGAAAAACTTCAAATCCTCTGCCAGTTAAGCAGGCTCCGGGGGGGGGGGGGGGGGGGGGGGTTCCAACACGGCTTTATCGGCGCAAAGCGGATGAGGGCCGCGCTTCCTCTGGATGAGTAGCGCCAGTGTTTTGCGGGTTGACTCCTACAACAACGACACCCCCGGCGTTGGTCGATCGGACTGGACGAGTTTCAGTAAACTGCCCCAACAACAACACCCCTGGCAGCGGTCCATCGGACAGGACGAGTTTCAGCTAACTGCCCCAACAACACCACCCCTGGCAGCGGTCCATCGGACAGGGTGAGTCTCAGTTAACTGCCCCATCAACGACACCCCCGACATTGGTCGATCGGACAGGACGAGTTTCAGTAAACTGCACTAACAACAACACCCCTAGCAGCGGTCCATCGGACAGGGCGAGTTTCAGTTAACTGCCCCATCAACGACACCCCCGACATTGGTCGATCGGACATGACGAGTTTTAGTTAACTGCTCCAACAACGCCACCCTCGGCGTTGGTCGATCGGACATGACGAGTTTTAGTTTACTGCTCCAACAACGCCACCATCGGCGTTGGTCGATCGGACATGACGAGTTTTAGTTAACTGCTCCAACAACGCCACCCTCGGCGTTGGTCGATCGGACAGGACGAGTTTCAGCTAACTGCCCCAACAACGACACCCTCGGAGTGGGTCGATCGGACGTGTGTGTGTGTGTGTGTGTGTGTGTGTGTGTGTGTGTGTGTGTGTGTGTGTGTGTGTGTGTGTGTGTGTGTGTGTGTGTGTGTGTGTGTGTGTGTGTGTGTGTGTGTGTGTGTGTGTGTGTGTGTGTATGTGCGTGCGTGCGTGCGTGCGTGCGTGCCTGCCTGCGAGCGAGCGCGCGCGCGCGCGTGTGTGTGTTCGTGTGTGTGTGTGTGTGTGTGTGTGTGTGTGTGTGTGTGTGTGTGTGTGTGTGTGTGTTTCGTGTATGTGCGTGCGTGTGAGTGTGTGCGCGCGTGCAAAACATGTGATGGTCAGTTATATATTGCACACATGACAGTTATAATTACGTCTGTGTACAACCTGTACCGGGCGGTTAAATTCCGCTCCTGTCGATATGGCCCGTGGTGCCTCTTTTCCTCGTTTCCCCTTTAACATCTGAGTCTACGCTGCGCCGCCCAGGGGTTGTTGTACTGTCGGCACGCAACGAAACGGCTCATTTTCAGCAATGCTCATGCGCCTTGTCCAAAGCTGGAAACTGGCTTGATAGATTATCTCCCCCACGGCGCGCAGGGAGACGGGGTGGTGAAGCGGCCAGGGAAACGTAGTGCACGGCAAAATCGAATAGACAGTCAGCCATACTTTTCTGTTGCCAGAGGATTCGGTTTTCCCCGAACAGGCGGGCGAATGATGACAGATAGGTGAAAAATGAAGCTGTTTATCTGCCGGCTACGTACCCGTACGCTCCATAAAGCGGGGTCTCCGCGGACAGACGTTAGCCTGTCCCACTGGCCCGTCAGAGTTACTAGTTCCCCGCATCCTTCTCCCCGCAGTCCCCTCCCCACATCCCTTTCCCCACAGTCCCTTCCCCACATCCCTTTCCCCACAGTTCCATCCCCTATCCCTTTCCCCACAGTCCCCTCTCCTATCCCTTTACCCACAACCCCCTCCCCTCATCCCTTTCCCCACAGTCCCCTCCCCTTATCCCTTTCCCCACAGTCCCCTCCCCTCATCCCTTTTCACACAGTCCCCCCCCCTTTATCCCTTTCCCCACACCCCTCCCCTCATCCCTTTTCCCCACAGTCCCCCCCCCTTATCCCTTTCCCCACAGCCCCCTCCCCTCATCCCTTTCACAGTCCCCTCCCCTTATCCTTTCCATCCCCTCCCCTCATCCCTTTCACACGTCCACCCCTCCCCTTCCCACAGTCCCCTCCTCATCCCTTTCGCCACAGTCCCCTCCCCTCATCCCTTTCCCCACAGTCCCCTCCCATCATCCGTTTCCCCACACCCCCCTCATCCTTTCCTACAGCCCCCTCCCCTCAGACAGCCCTTTCCCCATAGTCCCCTCCCCTCATCCCTTTCCATACAGTCCCCTCTCCTGACACCCCCCCCCCCTTCCCCCTTCAGATACATTATGCATGACGCCAGGCTTCAAAGAGAGAACCTTTCACAGCCCGAGGCTTTCCATTCCTGGCAGTCGGCGAAGCATGCAAAACAACAATCTGAAGGGAGAACCTTTTACAGTTCTGGATTGCAATTTCTGTATCCGCACTAACCCCCCCCCCCCCCCCCCCCCACCAACCGCATTCTACGGTTCATAATAATAATAATAATAAACAGCTTTTGTACAGCGCACTTCCAGTGATTAGGACGGCACTGCTCTAATTTTGATTGACTCAAAATGGGGTGGGGAGGGGGGGGGGGGGAATTTTACAGCGCGCCCATATGCCATTCCAGCACAGAAATAAATACCCAAAACGATATTGACAATAATAATAGCACATAATGTACGCTTGCTCTAGACACATGAATTACAAACATCACAACTGACGCACAGGAACGCTTCTTTTTTTTCAAACTGATGAACAACTACTAGTCTAATCTGTTTAAAACGCGAGGAAACGTATGAGGAATTTTTACACGGAGAAAGCTTTTCTTAACTGGTGGGTTTTGAGATTTTTGGGGGGGAGGAGGGAGGGAGAGAGAGAGAGAGAGAGAGAGAGAGAGAGAGAGAGAGAGAGAGAGAGAGTTGCGAATGTGAACTGGAACAGAGTTCCAGACGGCCGGGGTTGGAATCTGAAGGAAAGCAGGGGCTGCTTACAGTCTGTTAAATTCCA
>JABMCL010003469.1:1272500-1277500 GCA_018857735.1 Alviniconcha marisindica | reverse complement strand
AAAGAGAGAGAGAGAGAGAAAAAAGGGGGAGAGAGGAGGAAAGAGAAAGGAAAAGAGGGGAGAGGGGGGAAGAGAGAGGGGGGAAGAAAGAAAAAAGGAGGGGGGGTGGGTGGTTTGGTGGTTAGAAAGAGAAGAGAGAGAGAGAGAGAGAGAGGAGAGAGGAAGGAGAAAGAGAGGAGAGAGAGAGGAGAGGGGGGGGGGGGGGGGGAAAAAAAAAAAAAAGGAGAGAGAGAGGGAGAGAGAGAGGAGAAGAGGGGGGGGGGGGGAGAGAGAGAGAGAGAGAGAGAGAGAGAGGAGAGAGGGAAAGGAAAAAGGAAAGAGAAGAGAGAGGAGGAGAGAGAGAAGAGAGAGAGAGAGAGAGGAGGAGGAAAAAGGGTGTGGTGGTGGTGGTGGGGTGTGGTGTGTGAGAGGGAGACGTTTGACGTTTGAGGTTTTTTTTTTCCCCTTCAAAAAAAAGGGGGGGAAAAAAAAAACAAAGGGGGTAAAACAGATTTTAAAAATTATTTGGTATGGAAACTCCAACCAAAAACGGTGGCGGCTTTTTTGGGGGGAGCGTGGGGGGGTGCGTGTGGGGTGGGGGTGTGTGTGTGTGAGAGAGAGAGAGAGAGAGGGGAGAGAGAGAGAGAGAGAGAGAAAAGGGGAAAAGAGAGAAAAGAGAGAGAAAAGTGTGGGGCGTGTGTGTGTGTGTGTGTGTGTGGGGGGAGAGAGAGGAGAGAGAAGAGAGGGGTTTTTGGGGGGGAGAGAAAACCTATTAGCTAAGCAGGCCACGAGAGAATTGGCAAACTTCCTGACTTGGAGGTTTTCCCGCTTGATTTGATCGTCCTTTGGCAACTATGTTCCCCAAACCCGTTTTTTTTTTGGGTGTGTGTGTTTTGTGTGTGGTGTGGGTGGTGGTGGGTGGGTTTTGGCGTGCGTGTGGTTGTGGTGCGGTTTTGGTTCGTGCGGCATGTTCCGCTTGTGTCGCTCGTTCGGCGGCGGCGGCGAGTGGTGTGGTGTGTGTGGGTGTGTGGGGTGTGTGTGTGTGGGGTGTGTGTGGGTGGGGTTGTGTGTGGGGTTGGGTGTGTGCATGTGTGCGCCCGTGCGCGCACGTGTTTAACTAATCTGTGCTTCCTTCCGACAATGTACCGCCCTGATATCACCGCACTGGTTGACTTGGCGTAAAACACCAATTTACTTACTTACTTACTCCTTACAATGAACCACTTGTAATGTACCAGCTGAAACTCTTGTGATAATAATGATGACAGCAGTGCTGGACACACCGTCTGCAGGTCCTCTATGCCAGAATCGGCATTGATTGGCAATGAACTGGCGCAGCTGTTGCTTACCGGGTTTCGACAGTCCAGCTTGCAACAGACTCTGCGATCACAGCAGTGATCAAGTGATGAAAGGGGCTGACCTACCTAAACACGACAGTCCAGCTTGCAATAGAGTCTGCGATGAACTTCGGTGGCCAAGATCTGGCAGTGACTAACACTAAATACGGTAGTCCTGTTTGCAACAGACTTTGCGGTGAACAGTAGTGATCACGTTTTTGTTAGTTATTCCTGGTGTCAAGAGCCCCGAGATGAGAAACAAAGGTCGAAGTCTGGTATCATAGCGATGAGATATAGTGGCCAAAGTCTGGTATCATAACGATGAGCTATAGTGACCAAAGTATGGTACCGTAGCGATGAGATAGACAGTGGCCAAAGTATGGTACCGTAGCGATGAGATAGACAGTGGCCAAAGTATGGTACCGTAGCGATAAGATCGATAGTGGCCTAAGTATGGTATCGTAGCGATGAGATAGACAGTGGCCTAAGTATGGTACCGTAGCGATGAGATAGACAGTGGCCAAAGTATGGTACCGTAGCGATGAGATAGATAGTGGCCAAAGTCTGGCACCAGTAGCAATGAAGCACAACGCACACGACACACAGTCTGTAGCCACCGGATGATTTATTTGCCTAGTCAGCCACACATACAGATCGGCCACGTAACCACCTGCTCCTCAAGCAATAGCTAATGGTTGCCTTCACGGCCACTGTCCCGACCAATGGCTGTCTTCACGGCCACTGTCCCGACCAATCAGTGTTAGGCTGCTAGCCAGTCGCTCATCAGGCTCCATCCACTGCTGTGTTCGTAGCCCCTAGCTGTCCCGATAAAATTACGTCTGCGACAGAGCTATGTGCGTTTTGGTGGAGTTTATGTACCTCATATTTGTTCGCAAGCGGCCAGTTTAGAGTTACAGTGGGCGATTCGGGTATTTGTTGCTGTGTTCACGTCACATCTTTTGAGCGCTAATCAACTCTGTTTGGTTGCTGATCTTGCGCCAAATCAGCATGAAGAGCAGGGACCCCTCCGTGTCTTTGGTCTGACGGGTCGCTACAGTCTGTCAGTCAACAGCTACCGGTTGTCCAGTTCCGTTAAATCCGGTAGCTTTCTCGTCCTTTCTGGGAAGATCGTCGAGCGCCGCTGCATCTTATCTACGCCTCTTCTCCTCCGGGCGATTGGTGGTGTGATGTGCCCTCGGCTCTGTGCTCGCAGGTAGTGTCTCAAGCTCCTCAACATTTCAGATCTTCCTAGACGTAACGCAAGCCACTTGCGATGGTTGCTTTGTCCGCCAGTATATATGCTCAGTCATTTCCCTTTGACTCCGGCATGTCCAGGGCTGCAGATCCCCAGGAGTCGTCGAAGGTGGATGTCTTACACTGTCACATGCCAGTCACAAGCCAGCTTCCCGGTCCACTTTTAACCTTTTGTAGCATGTTCGCCGAGGGCCGTAGTTCGAGCTGCATTTGCTGCAGCTACTTCCAGTCATCTGTGAATGTATTACGAGTATTAGAACGAAACACAAGTTGCCAAATCACGAGTACGCCACAGCCGAAATCCTGTTAAACAAAAACTGCGTCAATTGACGACCGAGTTTGAGGCTACATCGTTATCCGTTCGCTATGCATCAGCTACTGCCACTTTAGATGCAAACTGCGTCAAGTAAATCTGAGGCTGCATTACAGCCATCCCTTTGTCAGAGATATGCACTGTCGAGGTATCTCGGCTTTCGCTCCCTCAAAGATTTGCACTATCGAGGGATCTCGACCTTCGCTTCCTCAAAGATTTGCACTGTCGAGATATCTCGGCTTTCGCTCCCTAAAAATACAAACTGCGCCAAGGCGAAGATGAGGATGTATCTCTGGTGGAGTTTATCTGGCTTGTATTTACATGCAGGCAACTCAGGTCTTTGTTGTTGTGTTTCTATGACGTCTTTCGAGCGCCAACTAACTCCCTTGTGTGTTGATTCGCCAAGGCAGTTTCAAGACGCATAGCTAGCTAACCATTCATCTTTTACTGGCTTGAGAGTTGTGTTCGGACCCACTCAAGCCACCCTTCGGTGAACGTTCTTTTGGTTACATTGCTCCGACTGTCTGGAACTTGCTGCCGGCCGACGTGAGAGCTTCTATCCTCCAAACTCTCAAAGCTAACCTAAAAACGCATCTCTTCCGCCAAGCCTTCCGATTGATTTGTAAATGCCAACCGCTACCTGTTTCATATTCGTGTGTGCGCGCGCGCGCGCGCGTGTGTGTGAGAGAGAGTTGGGGGTGGGGGGCGGGACTGGGATGGATGGAATTAAGGGTAGGTAGTAAGATAATAATTCCTTTTCTTTATATATTGCTACTTCTCATATGGCACATGTACTTTTGTGTGTGTGTATATTACACATTGTTAGTTGTCATAATTATATGTATTGTGTTTGTGAAACTTACAAAATGTTGGAGAATGTTGTAAAGCGCAGTGAGTTTGTGTACACCAGAGAATAGCGCTATACAAAAGTTATCTATTATTATTATTACTCTTGCAACCGCGTAGGCTGCGTCGCCAGCCTACTGCCAGACGTTTTGTTCAGTTCTGCCGGCACGAATCGGGACACTGCTCTCACGAACAACACACTCCAGCCGAATGGGAAACCCAGACTGGCACGTGTGTTGTTGTTGTCGATCACTTTTAAATAGCGCTATTCTCCGCTCTCGCGCAGGCTCACTGCGCTCTTGTCTCGTGTGGTTCCAAATGAGTGACGTAAGCTTTTTATAGCGCGTTTTGAATATTCACCTCAGTGGTGTACTTACAGCGCTGTTCGGTTGTTATGCGGCTGGTGCCGCGTGAAACTGCGGCCGTCTCGGCGCGTTCTGTGTACACCATACAACCAGCACCATGTCACGTCACTTCATGCAAAGCTGTACGTAGGGTACACGTGAGTTTAGCTGTGTACTGTCACCCGTACCTTTGGCAGAATGGCCTGGATCTTTTACGTGCTACTGCGGCAACACAGCGGTGGGACAGATACCAGCATAAAAGAGTCAGCACAGAAAGCTGACCCTGGAGCAGAAGAACATTCTACCCCTGCTCCTGCCGGGACTCGAACCCGCGACCTCTCGATCACGAGTCCGGCGCTGTAACCGCTGAGCTATCCCCGCTCGCCGTTCAAAGACCCCTGTGGATGTGGCCCACTGTCGCAGACACGCTGCGGTCGAGGGAAATAGGCAAGCAGACAGACTGTCGAGCAAGGCAAGCGTCACAAGCGTTTCGTGTCTCGGCAGGTCTGACGCGGCGAGAAGCTCGAGACCAAGCTCCAAGCACTGGTCTGACGACGTCCTTCCTTCAACCACTGCCGTATTTAGTTACGCCGTAGGGTCCAGAAAAACTGTCAGCTAACGAGCAGTTTTTTTTGTTGGTGCTCAAACAGTAGTAAGTTTGTTACAAACAACTCAAATAAAACAAGGCGTGTCATTTACAGCCGCCAACAAAGTTTACACCAGCACAAATAAAACCACAATCGTTTGAATGGAGACGGAACTCTTCTCTTTTTTTTACCAGGGGTGGATGCGTCTCATGTTTACGTGCGTGTTTGGGCGCTAGGTTGCTTCTACAGTCATATTAGTACCCGAACCTTCCGGAGGGCGCTGACCGCGTCGGTGGACAGCTGCGCGGAGATAAAGAGTGCCCCTTCAGTGGCGTAACTA
>JABMCL010003469.1:1267500-1270000 GCA_018857735.1 Alviniconcha marisindica | reverse complement strand
TACTTTCAGTAACTGTTCTCTGAGATTTAAAATGTAAAATATGGTTTATTATATATATACTATGATGTGGTAAATGTTCAGCCACGTTTTAATGTTTCTGATGAGATAATAAGGTAATCCTGAATCTTAAATCTTGAATCGCCCAATATCCACCGCCAACAGGTGTCCGTCTCAGAATTTCGGTGAATATCACCTAATATCCATCGCAACCGCCCTCTCTCCCCGCAACCCCACCCCCCCAACACACAACACACACACACACCACACACACACACACACACACACACACACACACACACACACACACACACACACAATACTGCTTGATAAACCACTTCGTGGTGAACATAGCCTCATTCGTCCACAGACCACTTCGATGAATATTGCCTAATATAATAAGAATGATTATATCCACCGCTGTTTTCCAGTGAGTACTGCTAGATAAGCATCAACACTACACAGACCACTTTGATGTATATCGCCTAATAATAATAATAATAATAATAATAATAATAATGAGTGATTCTTATTAATATTATTATTATACCGCCAACCCTTCAGTGAATACTGCTTGATAAACCACTCTGCGACCAACATTGCCTTATACCTGCACAGACCACTTTGATGAATATCGCCTAATATAATAATAATAATAATAATAATAATATCACCGCCAACCCCCCAGTGAGTACTGCTTGATAAACCACTTTGCGATCAACATTGCCTTATACCTGCACAGACCACTTTGATGAATATCGCCTAATATAATAATAATGATAATAATAATAACAATAATAATATCACCGCCAACCCCCCCCCCCCCCCCAGTGAGTACTGCTTGATAAACCACTTCGCGGTGAACATTGCCTCATATCTGTACAGACCACCTCGATGAATATTGCCTAATTTAATATTATTTATATCCAACGCCAACCTCCCAGCGAGTGATGCTTGATAAACCACTTTGCGATCAACATCGCCTCATACTGACAGACCACTTCAGAATACGCCTAATTAATAATAATTTATCCACCCCCAACCTCCCAGCGAGTATGCTTGATAAACCACTTTGCGATCAACATCGCCTCATACCTGCACAGACCACTTCAACGAATACCGCCTAATATAATAATAATTCTATCCACCCCCAACCTCCCAGCGAGTACTGCTTGATAAACCACTTTGCGATCAACATCGCCTCATACCTGCACAGACCACTTCAACGAATACCGCCTAATATAATAATAATTCTATCCACCCCCAACCTCCCAGTGAGTACTGCTTCACAAACAACTTCGTTGCTGAAGTGTTGCTTAACGTCCACAGAAACCGTACGTTTATTAGGGACGGGAGCCCAGGACGGCCACCTCGACTTTCACACAGATCCTGAGCTCTGAAACACACCGCCTTATACCACCTAGTACCTGCACAGACCACTTCGATGAATATCGCCTAATATGATAATACATCCACCGCCAATCCCCCCGCGCCCCCAGTGAGTACCGCTTAATAAACCACTTCTCTGGGAAGTGGGCAGCAGCAGAGCATGGGGTCCCTGGGGTTCGGCTGGCACCAGATCTCCGGGATTCGCCAATGGCGCTGAGTGAGAGGGAGATCGAGGGACGTTCGCCTCGCCAACAGTCTGCAGATTTCTGTTTTACTTTCCGCGTTTCTCTTTTTGCTTTTTTGTTTTGTTTGGTTTTTTCGTTCTTGGGCTCTTTTCTTTTTTTATAATTCAGTAACACGCATCCATCCATTACACAATATCATTTCATTCCCTCCGCCACACTTCTTTCAGTAGTTCTTTCTGGTGGACTCTCTCTCTCTCTCTCTCTCTCTCTCTCTCTCTCTCTCACACACACACACACACACACACACACACCCCTACACTCATAGGTAAACGTGGTGCTTAACGTCCACAGAAACCATAAGGCTTATTAGGGACGGGGAGAAGAGGGGAAGGGAGTATGGAGGTGGGAGAAGAGGATATTATATCCCTATCGCTACGCTGTCACCACCAGAATGACTCCTGCATCAAGATGGGCAGCGATGAGAGCCATTTTAATATTTCATTAATTGTGAGGGACAAAGTCACAAGGCAGTGTCCACAGACCACAACTTTTGAAGACAAAGGAGAGCCGAAGACGATTCGAACCGGGGTCCCCGTGCTTACCACTTAGGCCAAACCGGCTCTCATGATTTCTAAAAGGTCCTCTTGTGTGACTATTCGGCCGGCCGAAACGTGTTTACAGTTACAGCCTCATTTTTCTACCTGGAACAACAGCCGGACTTGTGGACTGTGTAGCCAATCTTGTGGACTGTGTAGCCAATCAGGATCAGCGGTTGTCCATCTTAAACTTTATTTGCTCTTCACACACGCATATAGACGCTGACTGATGTAGCAAGCTCATCATAACTTAAACTTTATTTGCTCTTCACACATGCATATGGACGCTGACTGATTAGCAAGCTCATCATAAGAGCATGGTATGAAAGTTCT
>JABMCL010003469.1:1257500-1260000 GCA_018857735.1 Alviniconcha marisindica | reverse complement strand
AATGATTGATTGAACTTTCTTTCACGGACAGAGAGAGAGAGAGAGAGAGAAGAGAGAGAGGAGAGATGAGAAAGAGAGAGAGAGAGAGAGATGTGTGTGTGGTGTGTGTGTGTGTGTGTGTGTGTGTGGTGTGTGTGGGTCGTGCGTGCGTGCGTGCGTGCGTGCGTGCGTGCGTGCGTGCGTGTGTGTGTGTGTGTGTTCCTTTTGCCCACCCATGCCGGTGTATTTTTAAATACGACAAAACTACGAGAAAAAAAAATCCCAATGCCGCCCCCCCCCCCCCCCCCCACCCCCTTTTTCCTTTTTTCCACTTTAAAAATTATTTTTACTGAAGGGAAAAAATCCACACACACACACACATACACACACCACACACACACACATACACACACACACACACACACACACACACACACACACCACACACACATACACACACACAACAACAACAACAACAACAACAACAACAACCAAAAAAAAAAAGAAGAAGACAAAAACGGCGCGTCTTCTGACTGCTAGGTGGAAGGGAGTGCTTTTTGCACAGTAGGAGCACTTGCATGCTACAGGGAGTCCTCATTGCATTTCAAGCACTCCCCAGTGATATTATTGGCAGGGCTCGCTTCTGGCGCGGTAGCCGATGCCGCTTGTGCCCGGTGCTTGGAGCGTGCCTCTGGTCGTAAAATGGCCAGTCGGCGCCATTTCCTAGCCATGCTGATCATGGCGTTGTATGGCAAATGATTCCGGTTTGTGGCCGTTGTGCATACACTTGCCGCCTTGTCTGTAACAGCTGCGTAAAGATGCGGAGCTAATCCCCAACTGAGACGGACAGACTGACTGGCAGACAGAGCGGGACACTGGGACACAGACACAAAAAATAAACACACAGGGCATAACCCCACACACGGTTAAAACACACACACACACCCCCACACACACACACACAACATTTTTACACACACCACACACGCGCGCGCGGTTCACACACAAACACCCGCGCGCGCGCGGGTTTCCCGACACACACACACAAAAAAACACAAACAAAAAGGACAAAAAGACACACACACACCCCACACACACACACCCCCCACCCAAAACACACACAATTACACAGACACAGACAGACAGACAACAAGGTTTCACAATACACACACATTTTGTTTTCGATATATATATATATAATAAAAAATTTTAATATATATATATATATATATATATTATGCCCCCCCCCACACACACAAAACACACACAATTTGGGTTGTTGCTTGCATGCCGCACGCAAATAGTGATTTGCGCTTTCAAAAAAAAAAAAAAAACCAGACCAAAAAACCCGAAAAATTTTTTATTTTATTTTGAACTTTTCCCCCCCCCCCCCCCCCCCCCCCCCCAAAAGGGGGGAAAAGAGAAAAAGAGAGAGAGGGGAGAGAGAGAGAGAGAGAGAGAGAGAGAGAGAGAGAGAGAAAAGAAAAGGAAGAACAATTTCCCCCCAAACTTAAAAAAACCCTGTTTTTTGGTCCCCTAGGGGTATTACCCTCCAAATTACTAACGTGTGCATAATGCTACAGGGAGCCTTGGTCCTTTAGTGTATTACCCTCCCATTACTGACGTGTGCATAATGCTAAAGCGGAGCCTTGGTCCTTTACGTGTATTACCCCTCCCATTACTGACGTGTGCATAATGCTACAGCTGGAGCCTTGGTCCCCAATGTGTATTGCCCGTCCCATTTATGAAGTGTGCATAATGCTACAGCCGGAGCTTTGGTCCTTTACGTGTATTACCTCTCCCATTACTGACGTGTGCATAATGGTAGAGCTGAAGCCTTGGTCCCCTATGTGTATTACCTCTCCCATTACTGACGTGTACACAATGGGTCAGCTAGAGCCTTGGTCCTTTACGTGTATTACCCCTCCCATTACTGACGTGTGCATAATGCTACAGCCGGAGCCTTGGTCCTTTACGTGTCTTACCCCTCCCATTACTGACGTGTGATAATGCTACAGCCGGAGCCTTGGTCCTTTACGTGTATTACCCCTCCCATTACTGACGTGTGCATAATGCTACAGCCGGAGCCTTGGTCCTCTACGTGTATTACCCCTCCCATTACTGACGTGTGCATAATGCTACAGCCGGAGCCTTGGTCCTTACGTGTTTACCCCTCCCATTACTGACGTGTGCATAATGCTACAGCCGGAGCCTTGGTCCTTACGTGTATTACCCCTCCCATTACTGACGTGTGCATAATGCTACAGCCGGAGCCTTGGTCCTTTACGTGTATTACCCCTCCCATTACTGACGTGTGCATAATGCTACAGCCGGAGCCTTGGTCCTTTACGTGTCTTACCCCTCCCATTACTGACGTTATAATGCTACAGCCGGAGCCTTGGTCCTTTACGTGTATTACCCCTCCCATTACTGACGTGTGATAATGCTACAGCCGGAGCCTTGGTCCTTACGTGTATTACCTCTCCCATTACTGACGTGTGCATAATGCTACAGCCGGAGC
>JABMCL010003469.1:1242500-1250000 GCA_018857735.1 Alviniconcha marisindica | reverse complement strand
CATAAACCACAACATTTAAACAGGAAGGACTGTCCATAAACAACATCTAAACAGGAAGGAATGTTCATAAACCACAACATTTAAACAGGAAGGACTGTCCATAAACCACAACATTTAAACAGGAAGGACTGTCCATAAACCATTTAAACAGGAAGGACTGTCCATAAATCACAACATTTAAACAGGAAGGACTGTCCACAAACCACAACATTTAAACAGGAAGGACTGTCCATAAACCACAACATTTAAAACAACATCTAAACAGGAAGGACTGTCCATAAAACACAACATTTAAACAGGAAGGACTGTCCATAAACCATTTAAACAGGAAGGACTGTCCATAAACCCAACATTTAAACAGGAAGGACTGTCCATAAACCATTTAAACAGGAAGGACAGCCGAAGCGGGGAATCGAACCGACGTAGTCCGCTAACCAGCCTAACGTCTTACCGCTGGGCCAAAGCGGTGACAGTGAGACAGGGAACCAAGGCACACCGCCCTTGCAGTGAAGCGAGCACGAGTCAGCAGCACCACTCGGGAAGTCACAGTGCCTGGTGGCATGGTGATAAGGACTGGACAAATGCAGTTGAATGAACCGGGAAGTCTGAACACCGAAAGGCAAAATTCCTGGCAGCAGGCCAAGCGAATCACGTAAAGCTGCATTCGGACTGCCTCCTGGCTTCACAGCGAGAACATCTGACAACTCTGGCTTCCCAGAGGAGGAGGACCTTAATAATTTCTGCGTCCGCTCAGCGCTACTTTCATTATGAGTAACCGGTCGTATGTGTTTTCTAGCTAGCTGCGTGTGGCTTCGTCATCCATTCTGCCAGCTGCGTTTCGCCATAAGGGGTAAATGCTCCCAGCTACGTCAGCTGGGCCAGTGGATACTTGTCAGCCAGAGGACCGTGCCCACGATCCTAACGTCAGTTGGTTAGTTGATATCCAACGCCTCGTCAGCTGGGAACGTCATATCGGGCGGTAGGCATGAGGATTCTGAGGACTCTTTGAGGACTTTGCCTACGATCCTAACGTCGGCTGGTTACTTGACGTCTAACGCCCAGTCGGCAGGGAGTGTTATAATTATGAAGGCGGAGCTGCCGCGGCGGGAATCCAGTGTGAGGACTTTGCGAACGATCTTAACGACGATGTCAGCAGCGTGCACAGCAGTTCTGGAATCTGCCGAGTGCCAGTCCGTCATCGCTCTCGTCGGGGCCACTGCACGCGCCGCCAGCAATCTCACGTCGACATTTCGCAGTCCGCCGTGCAAAGGTCAAACCTGTCTGTCAGATGGAGGAAACGCCATTTGCGAAAGCCGGTCCACGCTTTACCCGATCAGAAGAGTCAGTTGAACTTTAAACGTTCGGAGGATTCAGCTTAACCCTAATTTCTGCTAACTGGCAAATTTATGCAACTAAAAACAAAATGTTTCAGAGGATTATTCGCAAGTGAAAGCGGGTGTTGCCCAACATCCCAACCACCTCCAGGCAGGGGCTTTGGAAAATAGCAGCAACGCTGGATGGTTTAGGGGATCTATTTCCAGCCAGACTTTGCAGGAGCGTTGTGAAGAGGATTGCGAGGATGCAGAAATTAAGGTCACATCTGCAGAGATTCCAGAGCTCAGAATAGAGCGCTGCATGCCTCGCTTGTTGCCGGAAGGCCCATGTTCGTTGGGAGCTTCCCTACCCAGCTGGAGTACGAGACTGCCAGTCTACCACAACAGGAACGGGGGGGTATCATCGGCGGGAGCTGCCAGAAGTATCACTTTTGTCGCGACAAAAGTATGCTTGCCGCGACAAACCTTTTGTCACGACAAACATATTTTGTCGCGACAAAAGTAAGCTTGTCGCGACAAAACTTTTGTCCCGACAAACATTTTCGGCCAAACTTACTTCTGTTGTGACTAACACGTATATTATATGTCGCGACCAAACTTTTTGGGTTTTGTCGCAGCAAGCTTACTTTTGTCGCGGCAAAAGACGTATTTTGTCGGGACTAAAATGATACTTGTGGGAGCTCCCACCAATGATAGGGAGGGAAGGGGAAGAGAAAAGACTTGCTGAAGGTGTATGGATCTTGCAAAGGTGGCGAAGCTGGCATTGATTTTTCTCTCTGTCCCCGATATGACCTTCGCGATCGACTAACTAACCAAACTCACTAACCAACTAACTAGCTAACCTACCTCGCGGTTGACCGGCCGTTAACTTCTAACTGACTGATAAATCCAACTTCGAGTCGACTGGGCGTTAAACTCTGAATGACTGATAGACTGAGTGACTGTCTGACTAAGTAACAGGAACTTCGCGTCAACTGACTGACTACCAAGGCGGAGGGACCAGCAAGGACCTGGTCAATGTCTGTGAAGGACACAACAGCCAGGACCTGGTCAATGTCTGTGAAGGACACAACAGCTAAGACCTGGTCAATGTCTGTGAAGGGAAGACCAGCTCAGACCTGGCCAATGTCTGTGAAGGACAGAACAGCCAGGACCTGGTCAATGTCTGTGAAGGACAGAACAGCCGGGACCTGGTCAATGTCTGTGAAGGACAGAACAGCCAGGACCTGGCCAATGTCTGTGAAGGACAGAACAGCCAGGACCTGGTCAATGTCTGTGAAGGACAGAACAGCCAGGACCTGGTCAATGTCTGTGAAGGACAGAACAGCCAGGACCTGGTCAATGTCTGTGAAGGACAGAACAGCCAGGACCTGGTCAATGTCTGTGAAGGGAAGAACACCAGGCCCCAAGTCTTAAGGGACGACCAGACCTGGTCAATGTCTGTGAAGGAAAACAACAGCTAAGACCGGTCAATGTCTGTGAAGGGAAGACCAGCTCAGCCAGGACCTGGTCAATGTCTGTGAAGGACACAACAGCCAGGACCTGGCCAATGTCTGTGAAGGACAGAACAGCCAGGACCTGGCCAATGTCTGTGAAAGGAAGGACAAACAGATCGTTGGGTCAGCAGCGCCAGCTATTTTTGCCGACAAAGCCGTGTCGGCCCGGACAGAGACACAGAGAAAAGGAGAAGCGTGTGTGTCCTCCAACCTCCTCACCACCCCCCCACCCACCCCCACCCCCCCATGACAGACAGGAGTGGGGAAGAGGGTGGGGTGGGGGTCGGATGCACGCGGGTCGTCATGGCAACGGGACACCTCTACGTCCAGAACCCTCCGGTCTCGCCGGAGAGTCGAGGGGAGTAGTGTGGTGGCAGCCCGCCAGCCCCGTGGTGTAGCCATCCGATCCGAAATGCGGCTGCTGACTGTGGTCACATCCACAGCTACTCGCCGGGCAGGACGCCACCGGTGTGCAAAGGATCAGAGTAAGTAAGTAAGAGAGTAGAACCGTAAAAAAGAGAAGTAAAGTTGGTCTTTACGCCCAGTCAGCCATGCGGTTATATCAGGGAGATGGGATAGAGTAAGTAAGTAAGATAGAGTAAGTAAGTAAGTAAGTAAGTAAGTAAGTAGTAAAGTAAGGTAAGTAAGTATGTATAAGTTGGTGCTTTACGCCCAGTCAGCCAGTGCGGTTATATCAGGGCGATGGAAGGAGAGTGGAGAGTGAGTGAGTGAAGTGAGGAGTAGTGAGGATGAGTAGTGAGTAAGTAGTAGTAAGTAAAGTAGTAAGTAAGTAAGTAAGTAAGTAAGTTCTTTACAGCCCAGTCACCAGTGCGGTTATATCAGGGCGATGGATAAGATAAGAGTAAGTAAGTAAGTAAGTAAGTAAGTAAGTAGTAAGTAAGTAAGTAAGTAAGTAAGAGAGTAAGTAAGTAAGTAAGTAGTAGTATGTAAGTAAGTTGGTGCTTTACGCCCAGTCAGCCAGTGCGGTTATATCAGGCGATGGAAAGGATCAGAGTAAGTAAGTAAGTACAGTAAGTAAGTAATAAGTAAGTAAAGTAAGTAAGTAGTAAGTAAGTAAGTAAGTAAGGTGCTTTACGCCAGTCAACCAGTGCGGTTATATCAGGGCGATGGAAAGGACAATAAGTGATATATCGGAGTAAGTGAAGTAAAGTAAGTAAGTAAAGTAAAGTAAGTAAAGTAATAGTAAGTAAGAAAGTAAGTAGTAAGTAAGTAAGTAAGTTCTTTACCCCAGTTAAGTGCGGTTATATCAGGCGATGAAGATCAAAGTAAGTAAGTAAGTAAGTAAGTAAGTAAGTAAGTAAGTAAGTAAGTAAGTAAGTAAGTAAGTAAATTGGTGATTTACACCCAGTCAATCAGTGCGGTTATATCAGGGCGATGGGAAGGATCAGAGATAAGACGAAGGCATCACTCGGAAGCGGAACTTCGCCGCTGGAGCCCAGGATCAAACCCACTGTCGTTTGTGGACGGTATCGGTACAACCTGAGGACGCTGTCCCTACAACAGTCTTGTGGGCAACGATCGCTACAAGCTACTGTCTGCCTATTTGTGTGTGTGTGTGTGTGTGTGTGTGTGTGTGTGTGTGTGTGTGTGTGTGTGTGTGTGTGTGTGTGTGGAGAGAAGAGAGAGAGAGAGAGAGAGGAGTGTGTGTGTGTGTGTGTGTGTGTGTGTGTGTGAGAGAGAGAGAGAGAGAGAGAGAGAGAGAGAGAGAGAGGATGAGTGTGGGTGGGTGTAGTGTGAGGTGTAGTGTGTGTGTGTGTGTGTGTGTGTGTGTTGTGTGTGTGTGTGTGTGTGGTGAGAGAGAGAGAGAGAGGGGAGAGAGAGAGAGAGAGAGAGAGAGAGAGAGAGAGAGAGAGAGAGAGACGAGAAGCAGAGAAGAAGAGAGAGAGCAAGAGACGAGAGAGCAGACAAAGACAGCAGGAGAGAGAGAGAGAGAGGAGAGAGAGAGAGAAGAGGAGTGTAGGGGTGTGTGTGTGTGTGTGTGTGTGTGTGTGTGTGTGTGTGTGTGTGTGTGTGTTGTGTGATGTTTCGCTTTGGGTCCCCTTTAAACCGCGAAGACTGTATACAATTATAGTCTCACAGGCGTAACAGCATTCCACTGTATAAATTGCAGCCTCACAGGTGTAACAGCATCCCACTGTATAAATTGTAGCCTCACAGGCGTAACAGCATCCCACTGTATAAATTATAGTCTCACAGGCGTTACAGCATCCCACTGTATAAATTATAGTCTCACAGGCGTAACAGCATCCCACTGTATACAAGTATAGTCTCGCAGGCGTTACACCATCCCACCTTCCCGCGGGCAAGGACACGGAGGCAGGCAGACCGAGGCAGAAGCCACCACGAGAGCGGCGCATGAAGGGCCCCCAAAGCCGAGACAATTTCTACAATGATGGATGAGGACGAGGATGATGCCGTGGAGGTCTCCTTCACGGCACCGTGGACCGTGCTAGCTGTCACCATAAAGCCCGGGGAACTGCGGCACTGTTTGAGCTGCTGGTCAAGTACTTGGAGCAACACCACCGAAGGCGCGTCCTCCGAAGTGGATCTGAAGACGCTCGATTGTGTTATAGCAGCTTAGCTTTTCCCGTTGGGCTCATAGCTGTGTTGGGGCAGCATTCCCTGTTGGGCTCATAGCTGTGTTGTGGCAGCATTCCCCGTTGGGCTCATACCTGTGTTGTGGCAGCATTCCCTGCTGGGCTCACAGCTGTGTTGTGGCAGCTCTTACCGCTGGGCCGACATGTGTTATGGCAGCCTTCCCCGTTGTGCTCACATCTGTGTTGTGGCAGCTTTCGCTGTTGGGCTCACAGCTAGCCCACTGTGTTGTGGCAGCTTTTCCTGTTGGGCTGACAGCTTGTTGGGCTTTGCTGTGGCAGGTTTTCGCGTTGGGCTTTGCTGTGGCAGGTTTTCCCGCTGGGCTGACAGCTTGTTGGGCTTTGCTGTGGCAGGTTTTCCTGTTGGGCTGACAGCTTGTTGGGCTGTGCTGTGGCAGGTTTTCTCTGTTGGATGACGGCGGGGCTGTGCTGTGGAGGTTTTCCGGGGCCGTGGGCGTGCTGCTTCCCTGCCCGGGCTTGTTGGCTGTGCTGTGGCATTTTCCTTGGAGCTACACCCTGAAGGCGCTTTCTGCCAGCCTGTGGATCTGAAGCTTGCTCGATTGGGTGATAGGCAGCTTTCCCGTTGGGCTCACAGCTGTCGTTGTTGAGCAGCTTTCCTGTTGGGTCATAGCTGTGTTGTGGCAGCATTCCCTGTTGGGCTCATTGCCCTGTGTTGTGGCAGCATTCCCCGTTGGGCTCATACTGTGTTGTGGCAGCTTTCCCCGTTGGGCTCATACTGTGTTGTGGCAGCTTTCCCCGTTGGGCTCATAGCTGTGTTGTGGCAGCATTCCCCGTTGGGCTAAATAGCTGTGTTGTGGCAGCTTTCCCGTTGGGCTCAATAGCTGTGTTGTGGCAGCATTCCCCGTTGGGCTCATACCCCTGTGTTGTGGCAGCTTTCCCCGTTGGGTTCAATAGCCACTGTGTTGTGGCAGCTTTCCTCTGTTGGGTTCAATAGCCTGTGTTGTGGCAGCATTCCCCGTTGGGCTAAATACCCCTGTGTTGTGGCAGCATTTCCCGTTGGGCTCATAGCTGCCCACTGTGTTGTGGCAGCTTTCTCCTGTTGGGCCCATAACTGTGTTGTGGCAGCTTTACCGTTGGGTCACACTAGCCTGTGTTGTGGCAGCTTTACCTGCTGGGCCAACTGTGTTATGGCAGCTTTCTCCGTTGGGCACACATCTGTGTTGTGGCAGCTTTCGCTGTTGGACTCACATCTGTGTTGTGGCAGCTTTCTCCGTTGGAACTCACATCTGTGTTGTGGCAGCTTTCTCCGTTGGACTCACATCTGTGTTGTGGCAGCTTTCTCCGTTGGACTACATCTGTGTTGTGGCAGCTTTCTCCGTTGGACTACATCTGTGTTGTGGCAGCTTTCTCCGTTGGACTGACATCTGTGTTGTGGCAGCTTTCTCCGTTGGCACATCTGTGTTGTGGCAGCTTTCTCTGTTGGGTTCATATCTGTGTTGTGGCAGCTTTCTCCGTTGGAATCACAGCTAGCCCACTGTGTTGTGGCAGCTTTCTCCGTTGTGCTCACATCTGTGTTGTGGCAGCTTTCTCCGTTGTGCCCACATCTGTGTTGTGGCAGCTTTCTCTGTTGGTTCATATCTGTGTTGTGGCAGCTTTCTCCGTTGGAATCACAGCTAGCACACTGTGTTGTGGCAGCTTTTTCCGTTGGAATCACAGCTAGCCCACTGTGTTGTGGCAGCTTTTTTCCGTTGGAATCACAGCTAGCCCACTGTGTTGTGGCAGCTTTCTCCGTTGTGCCCACATCTGTGTTGTGGCAGCTTTCTCCGTTGGACTCACATCTGTGTTGTGGCAGCTTTCTCCGTTGGACTCACATCTGTGTTGTTGCAGCTTTCTCCGTTGGACTCACATCTGTGTTGTGGCAGCTTTCTCCTTGGACTCACATCTGTGTTGTGGCAGCTTTCTCCGTTGGGCTTACAGCTTGCCGGCTGTGAGTAGGAGCCACTCAAGCTGAATGAAAATACCACGCGACTGATGGGATTCGAGCCCAAGACCTTCGGACCTGCCATCCGAAGTAACCACCACGCCACGACACCT
>JABMCL010003469.1:1222500-1227500 GCA_018857735.1 Alviniconcha marisindica | reverse complement strand
GGGGTGGGGTGGGGGTGGGGCGATGGGGGCGGAGCTAGGGGGTATAGCGATCAACATTTTTCAACGGTGCCTGGCCGGTTAGATCTCGGCCTTTCCCTGGTACTCGCATATATATTCCTGGCTGGTTTGTTCACCATATTGAGTTAGTGGCCTAAGACTTGACGTAACAGGCTCATAGCTGGTGGAAGCAACTGTTTAGAACTCTCATCATGACTCAGTTTGCGACGTTGTTTTTAGCGACACGATGCTGAGCTGCGAAACGTGGTCCCACATGCAAACAGACGGCAGGAAACGAGTATGCGGCCGGAAACCGACGTTGGCAGTGAACTACCAGAGACCTCGTTCGATGTTGGCCCCCCCCCCCCCCCCCCCCCCCCCCCCCCCCCCCCCCCCCCCCCCTATTCCCGGTAGCTGTTCTAATAATGGACTTCGCACCCCGACATCAGGGAGACAGAAAATGAACGAGAGAGACTTAAAGCGGATTCTGTCATACAGATCTGGACCTTTGTTTGCGTTTAGTGAACGCGCGGGGTTTGAGCAATTGCGTAAGAGGGATTTATTTTGCTTTTAAAAACGCGGTTTTTTGCGGTTTGCGATCTTTTAGGATGAAAACCCTGTGATGTGGTTTCGCAACCTGAAAAGAGAGAGAGAGGGGAGAAAAGGGAAGGGGAAAAAAAGAAGGAGGAGGAGAGAGAGAGAGAGAGTTGCAAAACCTCGTCCCACATGCAAACAGACGGCGGGAAACAAGTAATGCGGCTTATTAGGGACGGGAGCCCAGGACGTCCACCTCGACTTTCACACTGCCCCTGCGCTCGGATTCCTGCGCACACTCAACACACTCCGCGTTTTGACCAAAAGCGTACCTGACACGGCAATTTGGAGCCAGTTCCGTGGCAATAGCCTTGACGCTATAACTTTAGGCGACCGTACCAAAGGAGGATCGATTTTTGATGCGGCAAATCTCTGACGCGTGACCTGCCTCTAGCCATTAGCGCATTTAACTTGCACTTTGGCGCACTGGTGGAGGGGTCGGGGCGCCAACGAAATTTCACTGCCGTTGGTATGTACTTAGCGCGTCAAGTGCAAGCTTTGAAGTTACAGCTGACATCGGGGTCTGGCAGGTCTATTTACGCGGGTCTGACACGTCAACACAGCACCCGAATTACGTCAGGCGAGGTGGCCGAGTGCTAAGACATAATATATATGGTTGATAGTATGTGTTAGTTGTATATATATTTATATTGATATTTATAAGTGTGTGTGTGTTGTGAGTGAGTGTCATTATCAGTGAGTTTGTCCTCGATCTGTGGGTGGTGTTGAGTGATGTGTGTGTGATGTGTGTGTGTGTGTGTGTGTGTGTGTGTGTGTGTGTGTGTGTGTGTGTGTGTGTGTGAGTGAGTGAGTGAGTGAGATGAGTGAGTGAGTGTGTGTGTGTGTGTGTGTGTGTGTGTGTGTGTGTGTGTGTGTGTGTGAGTGTGTGTGTGTAGTGTGTGTGTGTGTGTGTGTGTGTGTGTGTGTGTGTGTGTGTGTGTGTGTGTGTGTGTGTGTGTGTGTGTGTGTGTGTGTGTGTGTGTGTGTGTGTGTGTGTGTGTGTGTGTGTGTGTGTGTGTGTGTGTGTGTGTGTGTGTGTGAGTGGTGTGTGCGGTGTTTGGGTGTACGTGGTGTATCTACCCCACCCCATCCGCTTCTACTGGCCTAATACCTGTATGTAAATAGTGTCGTTATGACTGTGCACATAAGCTGCATTCAGATTAGCACATTTTTGTTAGCGTTCAGGACGTCATTGAGCGCACTACAAATATACGGTATTGTTATTTTAATTATTACGTATTATAGATTACCTGCCTATCTTGATGCAGAAATCAATTGTAGCTGCAACTGCAACAGCGCTACACCACACAACGGCTCACATCCCTGCCTATCTGGATAAACAACCACTGCACTGTCACAGTTCTACACAGTTACTTACACACAACGTCTCACATCTCATGGGGAGCGGGAATAGCTCAGTGGTTACAGCGTCGGACTCGTAATCGAGAGGTCCCGGGTTCGAATCCCCGCAGGAGCGGCGGGAGAAAATTCTTCTCCAGGTCAGCTTTCTGTGCTGACTCCCATTTTGGTATCCGTTCAACCCCTGTGTTACCGCGGTATCACGTAAAAGCTCTCTGTCATTCTGCCAAAAGTGCAGGTGGCAGGTTACAGCTAAACACACATGCACCCTACATATGTTGCTTCGAATGAAGTGACAATGTGACGTGGTGCATGGCTGTATGGTGTACACAGAACGTGCGCCGATAAGGCAGCAGTTTCACGTGGCACCAGCCATGTAACAACCAAACAGCGCTGTCAGTACACCACTTCGGTAGATATTAAATACGCGCTGTAAGAGGATACAGCCTCTCATGAGCGCAATGAGTGTGCTCGAGAGCACACACATAGCGCTGTGTAAAAGCAATCAATAATAACAATAAAACTCCGTGACTGAAATCCTTGGAATGGTAGCGCAGCAGCCATAATGGCGGGTACCCCCCCCCCCCCCACCCTCTCTCACACGCACACGCGCGCACGCACTCACGCACACACAGAGTCACAACCCGATACCACACACTACACGCACACGCACGTACTGTCACACCACACACACACACACTACAGTATACTGTATACATATCCACTATATTACACTGCGGCCACCATACCGCACACACACGGCGTGTACAAACAACCCATACACCCACACCACCAACAACGCAAAAACACCACCACCACCACCACATCATCAACACCCTTCAGCCACGACCTCCCCCCCCCCCGCCACCCCCCTACCCCCCATCCCACCTCCACCTCCCGCCACTCTCCCCACCGACATCCCTTGGGAAGGAACCGGCTACGGTTGCATCACAGACACAGTCGTCCCTTTCTCGTGAACCCGTAGCGCGCCAGGCAGGCTAGTGGTTGCTGAGACACTTACAGCTACCGACAACAAAAAGTGGGAACACCGCTGACGCTACGCCCCGCGCCAGGCTAAATTCTATCAAAACCAGCACCCACCCTCTTCCTCAGCTCCCTCCGGCCGTAAACACTCCGGCCATAAGCGCAGGTACCTGGTCTCAGGTAAGTAGCCAGGTGCACAGCGAAAGAAGCGGCCGATGGACTGAAGACTGGTGAGGAGTGCGTGCAAGAGGCGGAGGATTGGGGGGGGGGGGGGGGGTGGGGGGGGCGGAGGGGGGGGGAGGAAGGGGGGGGGAGGGGGGGGGGGGGGAGGAGGGCGGAGCTCAGGTAAGCAGAAAGCCAGATCTGTATCAAGAGCGGCGGCAAGCTCGGAGATGCTACAAACAGCCGGGTAGAAACTGAGAAAGTCTGCCCTATGTGGCACACAGCCCCCTCCCTACCTGCACGTGAAACACACACACACACACACGTAGTTCCATGTTGTATTAGTAGCTGCTGTGAAGTGTGTGTGTGTGTGTGTGTGTGTGTGTGTGTGTGTGTGTGTGTGTGTGTGTGTGTGTGTGATGTGCTACACATGGTGGTGGTGATGGTGTGTGTGTGTGGTGTGTGTGTGTGTGTGTGTGTGTGTGTGTGTGTGTGTGTGATGTGCTACTTGTGGGGGGGGGTGGGGTGGTGGTGGTGGTGGTGGTGGTGGTGTGTGGTGTGTGTGTGTGTGTGTGTGTGTGTGTGTGTGTGTGTGTGATGTGTACTCGTGGTGGTGGTGGTGGTGGTGGTGGTGGTGTGTGTGTGTGTGTGTGTGGGGGGGGTGGTGTGATGTGCATGGTGGTGGTGATGGTGTGTGTCTGTGTGTTGTGTGTGTGTTGTGTGTATGTGTGTGTTGTGTGTGTGTGGTGTGATACTCATGGTGGTGGTAGTGGTAATGGTGTGTGTGTGTGTGTGTGTGTCTGTGTGTGTGTGTGTGTGTGTGGTGTGATACTCATGGTGGGTGTGTGTAATGGTGTGTGTGTGTGTGTGTGTGTGTGGTTGTGTGTGTGTGTGTGTGTGTGTGTGACTGCGGTGTGGTAGTCAGAATGATGGTGGTGGTGATAATGGAATGTGTATGAGGTGTGGTAGTCGTCAGGGGTGGTATGTGGTGGTGGTGGTGGTGGTGGTGATGGTGTGTGTGTGTGTGTGGGGGGGGGGGGGGGGGGGGGTACGCCCGTCGTACCTGGAGATGGCGGAAATTGCTTGGAGATTGGAAAATAAGCGGTTGCCGCTGTATGTATTTGATGGGGATGCTGCCGCGTTGGTTTGGGTTACTGATTATGTAGTTGTTGGATGTTTCACTTTCCCTGGTGCAACACTCCATTCGGTTCTTCAGTGTGCGGGTGATGTGTTCCAGACATCTCTCTCTCTCTCTCTCTCTCTCTCTCTCTCTCTCTCTCTCTCTCTCTCTCTCTCTCTCAGTACACACACACACACACACACACACACACACACAACACACACACACACACACACACACACACACACACACACTGCAACAGGTGGGCAGCGATGAGAGCCATTTTAATGTTTCATTACCCAACGTAACCAACGGGTGGACGCTGCCTCCACCTAACGTAACCAACGGGTGGACGCTGCCCCCACCTAACGTAACCAACGGGTGGACGCTGCCCCCACCCAACGTAACCAACCGGTGGACGCTGCCCCCACCTAACGTAACCAACGGGTGGACGCTGCCCCCACCCAACGTATCCAACCGGTGGACGCTGCCCCCACCTAACGTAACCAACGGGTGGACGCTGCCCCCACCCAACGTAACCAACGGGTGGACGCTGCCCCCACCCAACGTAACCAACGGGTGGACGCTGCCCCCACCCAACGTAACCAACGGGTGGACGCTGCCCCCACCCAAGGTAACCAACAGGTGGACGCTGCCCCCACCGAAGGTAACCAATGCAACTAACCAATGTAACCAACAGGGGGAAGCTGCCCCACCCTAGGTAACCAACAGGTGGACGCTGCCCCCATCCAAAGCAAACAGGTGGACGCTGCCCCCACCCAAG
>JABMCL010003469.1:1212500-1217500 GCA_018857735.1 Alviniconcha marisindica | reverse complement strand
TCACGATAAGACATTCCCTAAAACGTAGTGGTGAAGTCTCAACACAGTCACAGTCATTGTCACGATAAGGCATTCCCTAAAACGTAGTGGTGAAGTCTCAGCATAGTCACAGTCACTGTCACGATAAGGCATTCCCTAAAACGTAGTGGTGAAGTCTCAGCACAGTCACAGTCACTGTTCCCTATAATGGCTGTACAAGAGGATTTGGAGATCCAAACACATACATGATTCAAAAGAACGCTTATTTATTATGACACAGACATACAATCTGCAAATTTTCGGGGTAATCCCCCATGTCAAACGACAGAACGACACGTAAACAACCGTTAAACGGTTAAAAACGATGAAAAATGAGATGACTCATCTTCTGTTTGTTTGATTTGTTGCTCGGTGCTTGGAAGACTGTTCAAGTACATTAACTATTGTTTAAGTGTCGTTTTGTCACTTGACGAAGGATATTACCCCGAATATTTGCAGATGTGCATCTATGTCATAATAAATAAACGTTCTTTGGAATCTTTCACGTGTTTGGACCTTGTTTCAGAACGCTAGCAGTCATTCATGTTTCAAGATTTGGAGAATAAAATGTAGTGACTGAACTGGGAAGGCCGAGTTTGCGATTTGCTCGTTTTCACGTTGTTTGATAGCAATGCCCGCAGCTGCAAAATGACTGTAGTTCACTATGTTTATGAGCGCCAGTAATACGTTTAGTTGTCTGATGCTCGTGTGCTGGTTTGGACTAAGCACACGTAATCCCCGGAGGTTAAAGGAGAACCGAAGGGAAAACAAGCTTGCCTTGAACTCAGGAAATCTGTCAATATTTGCAACTGCGCAGGCTCCATCCGGTCGTTCCGTCTGTATGTTTACATAATAAGTCATTTCGTTGCTTCGATTTTGGAAGGGCGCAGTCATGTTGGTTCGCTTTCAGCGATGAAAAGCAACACAAACACACACACACACACACACACACACACACACACACACACTCTCTCTCTCTCTCTCTCTCTCTCACACACACACACACACACACACACTCTCTCTCTCTCCCTCTCTCTCTCACACACACACACACACACACACACACACACACACACACACACACACACACACACACACAAGTGGTGGCTCGTGACGTATTTGACACTTCTGCCAAACATTCCGGCCTTGTTCATGACGTCATTGACTCAGAATACTGCGCAAAAAAGAAACGAAAAAAAAAAAGAAAAAAAAAAAAGGGCAGCTCTGAGGGTCGAGTCTTCGCGACTCCCAAACGTGGATACTTAACAAACGAGACCAGAAATCGCGAGGAGTGTGTTTACTGGGTTATTTCCTGCTGACCGGGCCCGAGATGCTTACTCGCTTCGCGTCTCCTTTAACTGACCGCATGCCGGCTCCACTAACGCGGAAGGCGAAACAGAAACCGTATGTTTGCAGGAAATACTGACCTCGTGCTCCCCGAGCCCGCCCCTGTCACGTGCAATCTCCAAGCCTCGTTTTCCGGCACTCTTCCTCCACATTCAAACTGTCAACTCTCTGACACAGCTTCGTCACGTGCACTCAACAAGCTTCGCTTACTGGCACTCGTCCTCCACATTCAAACTGTCAACTCTCTGACACAGCTTCGTCACGTGCACTCAACAAGCTTCGCTTACTGGCACTCGTCCTCCACATTCAAACTGTCAACTCTCTGACACAGCTTCGTCACGTGCACTCAACAAGCTTCGCTTACTGGCACTCGTCCTCCACATTCAAACTGTCAACTCTCTGACACAGCTTCGTCACGTGCACTCATCAAGCCTCGCTCTCCGGCACTCCTCCTCCACATCCAAACCGTCAGCTCTCTGTCTCAACTTCTTCTCTAACTCATCTCCTGCCTATTTCTCTGACCTTCTCACTGTGTGCACCCCTTCCAGGCAGCTTCGTTCATCTGTAGACGAACGGATACTTCGTATCCCCTATGTTAGAACAAAACCCTTCGGCCAACACTGTTTCTCCTACGTGCTCCTGTTTCTCCTACGTGCAATGGGATTCTCTCCCTACTGACATCCGTCACGTTCAGTCCTCCCAAGTCTTCAAGACTTGTTAAGACCTGTGCGAGTTACGCGCTCCAAGTACCCATTACTATTATTATTGCCTGCAATCCACACGCACCAGACGTTTAGAACCGGACGATAGAAATTGTACTTCCTTTACATTCGATTTAATTCTTTTAATTACTTTTGATTTTATTAATTATTTATGCAAGAACGCGTGACGCACAAAATATGACCTACTTTATCATTCTAACTGCGCTTCGTAACAATCTAGCCGACCGGGCAGGTTTTGACAAAGCCCCCCGATGGGCGAAAATATGGAATAAAAGTTTTTAAAACAGGACATGCTTGGACTGTTGTTATACGTTCTCTCTCTGTCTCTCTCTCCAGCCCATTGCAGATTTTTCTCTCTCTGTCTCTCTGTCTCTCAATCTCTGTCTCTGTCTCTGTCTCTGTCTCTCTCTCTCTCTCTCTCTCTCTATATATATATATATATATATATATATATAGATAGATAGATAGATATAGATTCTCTCTCTCTCTCTCTCTGGTGCAACCGTCACCGCGAGTTAAGTTCTGTTTGAGTACGCAACTGTCGTGTTTTCCGTCTGCGTATCCAGGATGACGTCACAGGATTGAAAGCGGTATTGTGCATTGCAGGTCTGTGCTAAAATTAGCGGACGACTGGCCTGCGTTGGATGCGAAAGCTGTCAATAACAGCCACCGACGCACTCGCACGAGCTAGAAGGCGGATGGGGAATCGAAGGTTTGTCTTTCGTGGCAGTCTAGTCAAGTGTTCTGCATAACCACAAAGGATAGTCAACAGTGTTCTACATAACCACAAAAGATAGTCAACAGTGTTCGAAATAACCACAAAAGATAGTCAACAGTGTTCTAAATAACCACAAAAGATTGTCAACAGTGTTCTAAATAACCACAAAGGATAGTCAACAGTGTTCTACATAACCACAAAAGATAGTCAACAGTGTTCTACATAACCACAAAAGATAGTCAACAGTGTTCTACATAACCACAAAAGATCGTCAACAGTGTTCTACATAACCACAAAAGATCGTCAACAGTGTTCTACATAACCACAAAAGATATTCCTGGAGTAAAATATTCATGCCATAGACACGATGTGAGCATACATTCTGTTACGAGTATTTTGTTTTTCTTTCTTTTTCTTTTCTTCTAGTACTTCGCCCTGATATAACCGCACTGGCTGACTGGCCGTAAAACACCAATTTACTTACTCTTCTAGTACTTTACACGATATTTCCAGTTTTTTGTTTTTGTTTGTTTTGCTTCTTTGCTCATTGGGACAGATCTATAAGGTGTGTTTTGCACAAATGATTTTGGTACAATGGGGGCTGTGGATGGGTGATGGTGGTAGTGGGTGTGTGTGTGTGTGTGGGGGGGGGGGGGGGGGGGGGGGGGTCCTTGCACGAGACTCGATGTGACAATGTACTTACAGAGTCATTTGTCTACGTTTAACCCCTTCACCGCCGTGATGTCACTTGAAAACGACCAATAACAGTGCAACATTTGAAACCCTTAACTGTTTCTGTCTTCTTTTTCGCACTGGCATGTGAAAGGATTTTCATCGAAACACGTAGCACCGAAAGTCGATGTGTTGTAGGAGCGGAAAATGTACTGTTTGCAGGCGTGTCCGTGCAGTTTTCAGCCCGGAAATTTTACAGGCTGGGGCAGTGAAGGGGTTAAGCAGCCTAAGCGCCATCTAAAAATGTCGGTTCAGATGCTGCCGTTACCGACTGAGGCTACCTACTACTGAGGTTAAAACGAACCGACAGAGGCTTCCTACTACTGAGGTTAAAACGAACCGACAGAGGCTTCCCACTACTGAGGTTAAAAAATTTTAAAAAAACACAGAGGCTTCCTACTACTGAGGTTAAAACGAACCGACAGAGGCTACCTACTACTGAGGTTAAAATCAAAACAAAACAAAAAACGACAAAAAACTAAACAAAACGACAGAGGCTTCCTACTACTGAGCAGAAAACGGAACCGACAGAGGCTTCCTACTAATGAGGTTAAAAAAAAGATTTAAAAAAAAAAAGACAGAGGCTACCTACTACTGAGGAGAAAACAAACACTTGTACAGACCGATACCGTCCCACGTACCACTGAAGACCACAAATTATACAAGACAATTTTGATTCACGCATCAACACACATCTTAATCAACATAAACGGAGAAGAGGTGACAGGAAAATTTCGAATGGGAAGGGGTCATCGGGCCACAGCTGCTACGGTAGCAACGAACTTTGAAATCTGGACTCACAAGGCTGTTTTCACGCGTTTTCGAGTTTCCGACGCCACGCGCGTTGCATTGTTGGTAAATCAAGGGACTTTCCAGGTCTAAAAATAAGCATAAACCAACAGCTATTCTGGAGGCTATTGACGACTCGCCAGTGTGGACGGAAAGCCGGTCTTATGGACTCTTTAGCACAACAGGATTACGGGGACTATGGGCATTTACCTTTACTTGAAAGCACTAATGTCAGTGTGTACCGTACTCCCCAAAATAACTCCGTCACCGCAAAGACTCGATAGTTCTGCAAATAGACGGAACCCGCTAAAATAGTCTAGAGCAGGGAATGGCTTCGGCTTTGAGGGAAGGGGGTGGGTGGGGAGAGGGGGTTATTGTTTGGTTTCATGAATCGTTCGAATGCCTACATTGGTCACTTATGTACAATATCCTGCTTTGATTTTCGAGTCGGCGTCGTGTGTGTGCGTCGTGTGTGCGCGTCGTGTGTGTGTGTGTGTGCGCGCGCGCGTGTGCGTGTGTGTGTGAGAGAGAGAGAGAGAGAGAGAGAGAGAGAGAGAGAGAGAGAGAGAGAGAGAGAGAGAGAGAGAGAGAGAGAGAGAGAGAGAGCATAACAATGCGATGAAATGTGTTAAAGTTGATGCGCTTAACAATATTTTCTCTCTCTCTCTCTCTCT
>JABMCL010003469.1:1187500-1210000 GCA_018857735.1 Alviniconcha marisindica | reverse complement strand
CAGAACGGGACAGAATACAGCACAGGACGAAGACAATTAAGACACAGCACGGATCAGAACGGGACAAAATACTGCACAGGACGAAGACAATTAAGACACAGCACGGACCAGAACGGGACAGAATACTGCACAGGACGAAGACAATTAAGACACAGCATATATCTGAACGGGACAAAATACAGCACGGGATGAAGACTCAGCACGGACCAGAACGGGACAGAATACAGCACAGAACGAAGACAAGACACAGAACGGACCACGTCAGACAAGACAAGCCATAACACGGACCAAAAAGAGGACAAGACGCAGCACAGACCACGACAAGAAAAAACAGCACAGACTTGGGCATGACAAGACACAGCATGGACCACGACAAGACAAAGCACCGAAAAAGACGAGACAGCGTTGACCTAGGCAGGACATAAGACACAACATGGACCACGATAGAAAAGACACAACATGGACCCCAGCACAGACCACGACAAGACAAGACAAGACACAACATGGACCACGACAAGACAAAATACCGAAAAAGACAAGACAGCACTGACCTAGACAGGACATGACAAGACACAGCACGGACCACGACAAGACAAGACAAAGACACCGCACGGACGAAAACAAAACGAGAAAGAGCACGGGCCAAGACAAAACAAGACACTTCACCGACCAAAGCAAGGCACGACAGCACCAAATAATCCATGACAAGACACAGCACCAACAATGACAAAACAAAACACAGCACCGACCAAGACAATACAGGACACAGCACCGACAAACACGAGACAAGACACAGCACTGACCCGCGGAAAAAAGGCAAGACATAGCACCCGCAGAGACAAGACAAGGCACAGCACCCACAACACACAACAAGACACAGCACGGACAAAGGCAAGACAAGACACAGCACTGACCAAGAAATGGCACAGCACCAACCAACCAAAAGAAGACAAGACAAGGCACCAAGACACCAAGACAAGGCACCAAGACAAGGCACCAACCAAAATACGACAAGACAGCAGCGACCAAGAAAGACACAGTAACAATCACGACAAGACACACCAGCAACCAAGACAAGACACAACAGCGACCAAGACAAGACACAACAGCGACTAAGACAAAACAGCGACCAAGACAAGACACACCAGCGACCAAGACAAGACACAAGACAAGACACAAGAGCGACCAAGACAAGACAAAACGGCGACCAAGACATTACACAAGACACAACAGCGACCAAGACAAGACACAAGACAAGACACAACAGCGACCAACGCAAGACACAAGACAAGACACAACAGCGACCAACACAGGACAAAACAGCGACCAAGAAAAGACACAAGACACAAGAACGACCAAGACATGACAAGACACAACAGCGACCAAGACATGACACAAGACACAAGAGCAACCAAGACAAGACACAAGACAAAACTGCGACCAAGACATGACACAATACAAAACAGCGACCAAGACAAGACACAAAGCGACCAAGACAAGACACAAAGCGACCAAGAAGAGTAGGATGAGACATTAGAGCTGCGCAAAAGGTCAGCCCCGAGACCTGACATTCTGGCCCAGTCTCCATTATGCATGACCGCTGGCGTGATCATGTGTGTGTGTGTGTGTGTGTGTGTGTGTGTGTGTGTGTGTGTGTGTGTGCGTGCGTGCGTGCGTGGTGGCGTGCGTGCGATGCGTGTGTGTGGTGTGTGTGTGTGTGAGAGAGAGAGAGAGAGAGAGAGAGAGAGAGTGAGAGAGAGAAGAGCGTGCGTGCGTGCGTGCGTGCGTGTGTGTGTGTGTGTGTGAGCAAACAACAACGTACCTTCTAGCTCGTTGCACTTAAAATGAAAAACTACACGTGCAATGTTTGTAACATCTTCATGCCACTCTCTAGACTTAATTCCTCTCCAAAGGTAGAGAATCACACACACACACACACACACACACACCACACACACACACACACACACACACCACACCATGCACGCACAGGCACACATACACACACACGCACCACACCACCACCCACACCACACACACACTTAAAATCATTTGTGCATAACCGGGATTAGAGCTATAACACGTGGAAACAAACACCGTAAAAATAATCCAAGACACCCATTAATTTCTGAACAGATAAACACGGTAGACCATTGTCGCGATTTGTCAAAACAGGCCCTCCGACAAGAGACACAAACAGACAACAGTTAGTCAGTGAGTAACTGGATTTTAACGTCCTGCCAGCCGTACAGGGTCAACGTCAAAAAAGACAACAACAGTAATAACAGTACTCACGTCAGTGTCCGTGGCGACATGACATCATTCGTCTTTGTCTTAATAATATTACTGATATATCGCGGTGCTGAACAGAAACATTTTGAAAGAAAGTTTAAAAGATCTGAAAGATCCAAACACATAAAAGGTTCAATCTCCTTCAAAAGAACGCTATTTATTAGGACAAAAACACAAACTGCAAATTTTCGGTACAATAAACACAATCTAAATTTTGTTTCTGTCCTAATAAATAGCGTTCTTTTGAACCGTGTATGTGTTTGGATCTTGTTTCAGAACGTAAGCAGTCATTCTTGTTTCAGATTTTTGAGATCTGAAAGCAAATACAGCTGCCGTGTTGCGAATAAGTAGGTTACTGGGACAACGGGAGATGGTTTCAGGCCACGGTTTCTCAGCGATCGCGCTAGACGTGGTCACATTTTTCAAACCGGTGTGACATCTATAACGTGGCGAACGCGGTTCATGGAAAACGGTCAGACTCACTTAATAACCGGCAAGATACACGACCGTTTATAGATCCATACTACTACTAGAGCTGTACTAGCAAACTTTCCTATTTTCCTTTGTAGAACACACACACCACCTCTCTGTGTTATTTATATAAATATTTACGTTATATTGAGGCGGGGGGAGGGGGGGGGGGGGGAACCGGTCAAGAAAAACAACAGCCAATACGTCTGACCGATTGTTGATTTTGTTGCCGGTATATAATGCTGATCTTAACCGGTAAAATACCTCAAATTACCGGTTAACGCGAACCCTGTTTCTGTACTCGGTCTGGTGTCAATCATCCTACCGCAGAGCTCTACACGTAGCTCTACACGTCCCTACATGTATCCTACACCCTCTGCATCTCGCTACTAGGCCTGTTGAACTCTTCGTCGGTTAGTATCAGAGCTAAAAATCTGAGCGGAAAGAAAACCGCTCTCGCCAACGAACGCACATACATTGATCGACCTTTCCCTCTGCAGCAAAGTTCGGTTTGCACGTGCTACACGCTGCCTGTCACACTAACGAGGTTTACGTGCACAGCGAGCTCTTGGAGAGTTGGGCGCCTTGGGCGCACTACACTCAAACCGAGAGAGAACCCCCTCCGCTGCCCTCCCTCTTGCTCTGCTATACCTGAAAGGAGACCCGCGGTTAATAAAGATTCCAGGCCGATAAACACTTAAGTAGCTTAGATCTTAAGACTCCGCGTGTGTGTGTGTGTGAGAGAGAGAGAGAGAGAGGGGTGGGGGTGGCAGGGTAGGTGGGGGGTAGGTGGGGGGAGGAAGGAGGCATGATGGCCATGATACTTGTATTACACTTGTAAGGAAATTAATATCATTACAACGGCTCTTCACATATTTGTCACTTGCAATAATCTGAACACAACAAAGTAACAGGAATATTCTTCTCTCTCTCTCTCTCTCTCTCTCTCTCTCTCTCTCTCTCTCTCTCTCTCACAACCACACACACACACACACACACACACACACACACACGCACACACTCACGCACATTTCTCGTGCACCAGAGAGAGAGAGAGAGAGAGAGAGAAGAGAGAGAGAGAGAGAGAGAGAGAGAGAGAGAGTAGGCCAGTTAAGTTTTTTGATGATCGCCTTTTGCCCGAAATAAATAACTGGTGGACTGAGCGCTGCAGTGGTTGACTGATTCGTTACTTAATTGGCTGGCGGATTCGTTCATTTATGGCAGCTGATTAGTTAACTGATCTACTGGCCTATTCAAGAAAAACGGCGACCAGTGTATTGGTTATGATTACATTAACCACCAAAGGGTCGTGTGAGTACGATTTCCTTGCGACCTCTTCCAGACAAAGGAAGGTGGGTTTGGTGAAATGGCAATCACAGTTCCAACGCGTGACATCTCCTGACAGAGCCCCCGGTACCTGTAGTGAAATGACAGTCGCCGCCGGGGCACAGTATAGTATGTGGAACAACCACTGCCCATCTTTTGCTGACCTGTCCCCAACACAATCGAGAGAAGTGTAAAATGGAACAAGCACAGCTGACGGTAGAGTAAAATGGAACAAACACAGCCGACGGTAGAGTAAAATGGAACAAGCACAGCCGACGGTAGAGTAAAATGGAACAAACACAGCCGACGGTAGAGTAAAATGGAACAAGCACAGCCGACGGTAGAGTAAAATGGAACAAACACAGCCGACGGTAGAGTAAAATGGAACAAACACAGCCGATGGTAGAGTAAAATGGAACAAGCACAGCCGATGGTAAAGTAAAATGGAACAAAGCACAGCCGACGGTAGAGTAAAATGGAACAAGCACGGCAGAAGGTAGAGTAAAATGGAACAAGCACAGCCGACGGTAGAGTAAAATGGAACAAGCACAGCCGTAGAGCGAAGTGGAACACGCACACACGATAGAACAGCAAAACGGTACAAGCACACACGATAGTACAGTAAAATGGTACAAGCACAGCCGATAGCACAGTAAAATGGTACAAACACAGCCGATAGGAAACTAAAATGGTACAAGTACGGCCGGTGGTACAGTAAAATGGAACAAGCACAGGCGATAGTACAGCAAAAATGGTACAAGCCCAGATGATAGTACAGTAAAATGGTACAAGCACAGCCGATAGTATAGCAAAAATGGTACAAGCACAGCCTGTAGTACATTAAAACGGTACAAGCAGTGATGATAGTACAGTAAAATGGTACAAGCAGTGATGATATTACAGTAAAATGGTACAAGCACAGCCGATAGTAGAATAAAATGTCAGTCACAGCTGGGCCTCAGTAGACTTATGAACGGAACACTCACCATCAACACATTTTTGTGACCGGTTCCAACAAACCCAAGGGCACAGTAAAGCGGAAAAACACCGCTAGGGTTACAGTAATACAGAACCAGCAGGCTGCCGCAGATCTTTTTGTGACATGATCCAACACAGCAACACAGCCAAGTGTACGCATTGAAATGGAACAGTCACAGTCGAGGGGTTTCTAGCCAAGGATGGTCACCAGCAAGGACAGATCTGCTCGACCGCAGCAACCAAGATGACTTGCGCACCTTGGTCACAAGAAAACGCTGGAGATGGATCGGCCATGTGCTCCGTAAGGGAGGCGACTCCATCGCAAGAATTGCAATACGCTGGACACCTGACGGGAACGGGAGAGGGGGCGTCCCCCCAAAACAACAACAACAACAAAAAAGAACAACAACAAACAAACAAACAATACAATACACAACATCAACAACAAACAAACAAACAAACAAACAACAAAACAACAAAACATGGTGCAGAACTGCAGAGGTGGAGCAGGAGGACCTTGGCCACAACTGAGGCACCATCGAGTGACTTCCCAGGGATAGGACGGCGTGGGGGAACTTCGTTACTGCCCTAAATGAGGAGGGCAGAACTAAATGGCAGTCGAGGAGGGTAGAGCTAAATGACAGTTGAGGAGGGTAGAACTAAATGACGGTTCAGGAAGGTAGGGCTAAATGACAGACGAGGAAGGCACAGCTAAATGACAGTCGAGGAGGGCACAGCTAAATGACAGTCGAGGAGGGTAGAGCTAAATGACGGTCGAGGAGGGTAGGGCTAAATGACAGTGAGGAGGGTAGAGCTAAATGACAGTCGAGGAGGGCACAGCTAAATGACAGTCGAGGAGGACAGCTAAATGACAGTCGAGGAGGGTAGAGCTAAATGACAGTCGAGGAGGGTAGAGCTAAATGACAGTCGAGGAGGGTAGAGCTAAATGACAGTGAGGAGGAGCTAAATGACAGCGAGGAGGGTGAGCTAATGCAGGAGGAGGCACAGCTAAATGACAGTCGGAGGAGGGCACAGCTAAATGACAGTCGAGGAGGGTAGAGACAGTCGAGGAAGTAGAGCTAAATACATTCGAGGAGGGTAGAGCTAAATGACCAGTCGAGGAGGGTAGAGCTAAAACATGAACAGCAGTCGAGGAGGGTAGAGCTAAATGAACAGCTGAGGAGGGTAGAGCTAAATGGCATTGGAGGAGGGTAGAGCTAAATGACAGTGGAGGAGGGCACAGCAAAATAACATTCGAGGAGGGTAGAGTTAAGTCGAGGAGAGTAGAGCTAAGAGCTAAGTGGAGGAGGGTAGAGCTAAATGCCAGTCGAGGAGGGTACAGATAGATGACACAACCACAGCCTATGGAGCACAGTCAAATGGCACACTGTGGCTCAAAGCGCTGAATAATACAAACGTAACAGCATACACACTATGTACATCGAGAAGGAGACTATTTATTTAACACAGAACTACTATTGTAACAAATAACATACACACATTAAACTATTAAATAATGTACACATCAACACACCTGTATCAGCATGAATCACAGACACACCCACCCAACCATCCCCACCCCCCACACACCGACACACACACCCGCATTGTACATTTATACTAATAGGGATGGACGGCTGTTGCTCAGATGAAATATTCAGAGAAGAGAAATTAAGCCGTGCTTGTTACTAAGGGAAGACAGCAGGAGGGGGAGAGAGGTTTCCAGATGTCCGGAACAAAGTGATAGAAAGAGAAAAAGCCACGTGTTTTGCAGCTGAAACGTCGGATCACTGGAGTTTCAGCGTGCATGCGTCTGACGAAGCGCGGAAAAAAACGGTAAGGGCTGTAAAGGTGCACTGGTTCAGAACTTTATGGAGCAGCACCAGAGACTGAGTTGTAACACACGTAAGCAGTTTTGTATTTGATTCGTTCATGAAATGGGAGCCAGGGACGTTGCCGTAGGCGAGGAGCGAGGAGTGCAAAGCTGATGTCGTGGTGATCCGAGAATAAGACGTGCAGCGGAATTCTGGACCCTGCGTTGGTTGAATCACGGGGTTAGGAGTGCGCACTGCGCTGACAATACACAAGAAGTAAGCAGCTGTTTATTGCGGGTGGGTTGTATTCTGACTGAATGGGCAAAATACTACTAAATAAAAGGTGGAGAATAACAGAGAGAGAGAGAGAGAGAGAGAGAGAGAGAGAGAGAGAGAGAGAGAGAGAGAGAGAGAGAGAGACAGACAGACAGACAGACAGACAGACAGACAGACAGACAGAGACAGAGAGACAGAGAAAGAGACAGAGCAAGCTAAACTCAATGTCCCCAACACAGAATTATTTTACACACACACACACACACACACACACACACACACACACACACACACACACACACACACAGAAGAGAGAGAGAGAGAGAGAGAGAGAGAGAGAGAGAGAGAGAGAGAGAGAGAGAGAGAGAGAAACTCACTGTCCCCAACACATTTGTTTATGGAATATTTTATGCATGCGTGTGTCCCCAACCACCTCACCCACAACAATACACTCACATGCACGCACACAATGAGCTGTGCGCGTGCATGGTTATGTGAACCAGACTATGTAATGCTATGGCTTTATAATGATTATTATTACTCGTAATATGTGCGCTTTTGTAACTAATCTGAGATTATCTCTTGTCCTGAGGTGACCCTGTACGTTAAAGTCTAATTACTAACTAACTGAGATTATCTGTTCTGTTTCTGCACGCGCTCGCATGGTTAGGTAAATCAGAACTATTCATTCGTTCTCTTTCTCTTACAGTTCTTGTTCTCCTTCTTTTTTTTGGTACACACTCATGCTTCACCCACTGCCTGCAATGTCTTCCCTGTCCTAATGTCTACTTTCCTGGTCCATTCACATTCATTTTTTTCCAAATCCTTTTCCTACTCTTTAACCGCGTTAGTTTTGGCCAACGCAGCTTCCCGTCTGGGCCCGCGAAACAGAATAGGCCACCCATAAACAAGCGATTTAAGCGGGCTTCCGTGGTGTTAGTTAGTTAGTAATTGGATTTTAAAGCAGGTTTCCGTGGTGTAAGTTAGTTAGTTAGTAATTGGATTTTAACGTCCTGTCAACCACACACCCGTGGTGAGTGCCTACGGAATGCAAACAGGTACCAAAACACGTGTTTGTTTCTAACGCTGTAATCGAGAATTAGACAAAACCTGTGATTGATGACATGTTTTGAACCGGTGCCAAAGAAGAATTTTGAAAGTATGATGCACCCTGAGGTGTCCCTATGCAGTTGACGGGACGTTAAAATCCAACAACCAGCAAACGTGTCTTTGGTACGCATGCCCTTGTGTCAAAGCACTGTACCGTTGTCCAGGGAGTGATACCTTCTGACTGGTTAGCATCCTGCCCTTGGATCCCACCGCCCCAGCATCCTTCGGCTCAAGATTTTCAGCATCAATGCACGACGCTGCGAGTCACCTGCAGGATCTTTCAGAAGAAGGCGTCGGTCTTTGTATTCACTGATCTTTAATAGTGGCTCGGGAATCACTGATGTGTTGAGCAAGTTCCGCTTTGAGCAGTCTGCCTTTTGGGGTATACATGGGTCCCTGTGGAGCAAGTCCCACGCCAGTGGACCATCTCCTGAAAGCCCAGCCTGTCTGACCTACAGGGACCACCGAACAGCTAGCTGCCTGGCTGGCCTACAAGGACCACCGAACAGCTGCCTGGCTGGCCTACAGACACAAACCCTATGATAGCGGGCCATCGCCTGCAAGACTACCCCACCTACAAGCACCAGAGCTCATCAGTCTGATTCTGCAGACATGCCGCTGCAGGAAACGATTGCTGGTCCCCCGGAGAACGTGTGCACAACGTGCTGAGTCTTGCATTCGAGATGGACGAACAGCAACAAGGACAGGACAGTTATTTATCACGGCACAATGAAAGGACAGAGAAAGCAGGCAAAGAAGGAGATGAAACCAACATATTTATCCAGGTTTGGAAAACTCTCCTTGAGGCAAAGCACAGAGAAAGAGAAGACCAGGCAGACAGGGAAGAGACGGGCAGACATCAAGAATGAAGGTAAAAAGACAGAAATGAAGACTTGGAAGAGCAGACACAGAAAGAGATGGACAGACAATACGACAGACTGGACAATGATCTTTAAGGGCGAGGTGAAAAGACAGAAAAGACGTCATGTTGTACTCAACAATTGTTTCTGTGGACATTTTATAGTAGTAATAATAATAACAACAATAGTAATAATATACATTTATTATGCACTCGTCAACGCCCTGAGCGCTCGCATGATACATATCAACCGAAATACAATATTCTAGACACACGTAGAGCACAGTCCTACCAAAACAATTTACATAAAGTTTTATATGGAAAACACACACACACACACACACACACACACACACACACACACACACACACACATGCAATGAATTCAAACATGTATCTGTGACTGCATTCCCTACTACACTTGGAACATTACGTTGCAAAGCACACAATTTACTTTGAAATCGCGAGTTCCCCATCACCTTCAGATTTATGGTTCTGGCGCTGGTCGATCGTGTTTTTTAAGTGCCGGCAAACGCTTGCAGCGAGAAAGGTTAGATAGCGTACCACCATCCCTAACAAACCGTACGAGGTTTCCGTGGACTTACGTCCCATGGACACAGAAAAACCGGGGCAGACACAAGTTACAATATCAAAGACCGGGTTCGTCTCCACATTGCAAAATATGCCACGGAACAGCGAGGGGTCACTAGAGGTGCATACTGACAGCTTCAGTCCAGGTCGTCAGCTCAGCCATAACCATGACCACTACAACGACTTCCACCATTCGCATCCTAATGATCGACTACCGCATTCAATGTCGCGGGACAGGTAGACGTGTTGAAAATGATTTTAGTAACAAAGTGGGCTGCACCGTGAGATGCACCCTGCCTTTGCACCAGAAGTCTCGGACTTCCTCTCCGACTAGAGTGTTTAAAGTCTTGCGACATAAAGTCCATATAGATCTATTAATAGTATTATGTAAGAGCTGTATAGTCCAGCCTTTGAAACCCGTGCTACGTAAGGTGTGGCTTTGTAATAGCAAGGCCGCTGCGAGTACACACACACACACACACACACACACACACACACACACACACACACACACACGTAAGTACGTATGTATACACACACACACACACACACACACACACACACACACACACACAGAGTCTTGCACACAAACACATGTACACACACACACACACACACACACACACACACACACACACACACACACAAACATCACCCCCACCCCACCCCACCTTCCACACATAGAGTCTTGCACACACACACACACACACACACACACACACACACACACACACACACACACACACATGCAGACAGCAGATCAAGGTCAATACTGGATGCATGTCTCAGTGCGTCAGTGTAGATAGGGCAAACCAAACTACAAGCCAGCTGTCGCACAATATTCATACCAGCAATGCTACTTGCGGTTATTTTTCACAGCCCCTCAGTGCATTATAAATAACAGCAGAGGAGGGATAGAAATCGATAAAATGAAGCATTTATGCAATACACATGTTCGCATTTTCACATCCAACGCACACACACACACGCACCAAGTTCAGAAAGCAAAGAAGGAAGGAAGATTATTGGTGGCTGAAAAGACTGTTTTTTAGGGCAGACCGAACAGTATCGATAGAGCTTTGCAACATTTTTAGCATGAGGTGGTAGTGAGTTCCAAACTGACGGACCACAGTCCACAACCATGGCAAAAACGGTCTCACATTATAAAAATAACATCTGAAACTACACTACCGTAAAAAACAACGTCTCACTGTATAAATAACTGTCTCGATGTATGTTATACACCCATAAAAGACAATGTCTCATAAATAACGTTGTCTCGATGTACACGCCCATAAAAGACAATGTCTCATTGTATACAGCTATAAATAACGGTGTCTCGATGTACACACCCATAAAAGACAATGCCCCACTGTGCACCCTTTACAAAAGAAACTCCTGCACATGGACACACACCATGTGGCCACGAAGCAGCAGCGCCATGCAGAACGTCCGAAACACATGCTATCCCAGCACACGCAAGCGACCCCAGGACCTCTCAAACACATTCCCAGCAAGGGGCACCTGGGCCCTGCGGATTTTCCTGCGTGAGTTTCACAGTGCGGCAGTCACTGGCCTCGCACTTTTATGTATAAGCTAAAATTACCTCCCCTCTCCCCTTGAGATCCTGTGCTTAAGGGGACCTGTGCTTGAGAAGACCTGAGGGAACCGGTACCAAAGAGAATCTAAAGGAACCTGTGCTTAAGCGGACCTAAGGGGACCTGTGCTTGAGGAGACCTAAGTGAACCGGTATCCAAGAGAATCCAAAGGAGCCTGTGCTTAAGCGGAAGCGGACCTAAGGGACCTGTGCTTGACGAGACCTAAGTGAACCGGTACCCAAGAGAATCCAAAGGAGCCTGTGCTTAAGATGGCCTAAGGGGACCTGTGCTTAGGGGAACCTGTGCTTGAAGAGACCTAAGGGAACCAGTACTTAAGGGAACCTAAAGGAACCAGTACTTAAGGGAACCTAAAGGAACCTGCGCCTAAGAGGACCTAAGGGGGACCTGTGCTTATGGGGACCTGTGCCTGAGGAGTCCTAAGGGAACCTAAAGGAACCTGTGCTTACGAGGACTAAGAGGAATGTGCTTAAGGGGACCTGTGCTTGAGGATACCTAAGGGAACCGATACCCAAGGGAACCTAAAGGAACCTGTGCTTACGAGGACTAAGAGGACATGTGCTTAAGGGGACCTGTGCTTGAGGAGACCTAAGGGAACCGATACCCAAGGGAACCTAAAGGAACCTGTGCTTACGAGGACTAAGGGGACATGCGCTTAAGGGGACCTAATGGGACCTCTGCTTCAGGGTACCTCTGCTTAAGAGGGCCTACGGGGACCTGTGGTTAAGGCGACCAATGGGTACATGAGCTTAAGAGGACCCAAGGAAACCTGCGCTTACGGGGACCAAAGGGGCCTGTGTTTGGGGAAACCTAAAGGCATGTGCTTGAGGAGACCTAAGGGGCCTGTACTTGAGGGAAACTACGGGGACCTGTGCTTAAGGGGAACTACGGGGGCCTGTGCTTAAGGAGACCTAATGGGACCTGTGCTTAGAGGACCTAAGGGGACCTGTGCTTAATGGGACCTAAGGGGACCTGTGCTTAATGGGACCTAAGGGGACCTGTGCTTAATGGGACCTAAGGGGACCTGTGCTTGAGAGGACCCAAGTGGGCCTCTGTTTGAGGGGACCTACGGGGACGGCAAGCGAAGAACCCATAACAGCTCTTATTGCGAGGCGTGGAATAAAGGATTACTTCACTCACAGCAGTTTCCCGGTCGATTTGTGGTCTAGATTGTCAAGCCTGAAGAACGACCTTTACAAGTAGCGAAAACAAAGCTGTGCGCGTTGCCATTTTGTGTCTGACGGTTCAAAGCAAAACTGCTTCTTTTTTTTAAAGTGCTTCTGTTGCATAAATTCTGAATGAGCAACTTATGATTATACAAAGCCTACGAAATGGAAAACAGCTTTGGCACGCTTTCTACGTTTTTAAGTTTCTACATTTTTGCACGTTGTTCTCTCTCTCTCTCTCTCTCTCTCTCTCTCTCTCTCTCTCTCTCTCTCTCTCTCTCTCCCCCTCTCTCTCTCTCTCTCTCCAACAACAGTCATTCGCCTTTCCTCCATTTTCTACGCGTTGAGGCCGGCTCGCGTCTCAACCCGGGGTCCCCTTTAACTAAGAACTTACTTGAAAATTGCTGTTCCGTTGCTATGCATCTCGAAGAAAGGGACGGAGAACTGCAGTATCCACGCCTCCAGCAAACAGTCGTAGTAGGGTTTGGCCCAATATCCGTCCTTCTCCGACACACGTGCCGTCTTATTCCACCGGGACTGGTATCGGGAGTAGCTCCCAACGTCGCTAGTGTTGGTGAACACCGTCTCGGCCGTCTTGGAGAACCTGGCCGGGTCCCTCCGGCTTTGGTTCAAGAACCAGGAGGTGTCGAACGGCTCGTAGAACCCCGTCAGATCGGAGATGATGATGGCCCCGTTGGCCGCCCGGTACGAGTAGGGGAAGAAGAAGGCCCGGGTGTTGGGAGGGATGGGGCGGTACTGGCCCAGCTTGAAGGCGATGCCGCAGCCTTTGACGACGGGATCGCTCTGCACGAGGCTGTGGGTGAGGGCCAGGTAGGTGACGTTCTTGTACAGGTCGGCCGAGCGGCGGTTGTAGAGGAAGAGGCTGTTGAGGACGTTGGCCAGCTGAACGGCCCTCTTCACCTGTTCCTGGAACGGCTGCTGGAAGTGCTGCTCGTCGAAGTCGTACTCCAGCATGATGTTGCGGTGGTGGTAACGGGTGCAGTTGTCCGGGCGAGTGTTCATGAGGTGGTCGATGAAGCGCAGCACCTCCGTCTCGCGGATGTCCTTCTCGCGGGTGCGGATGGGGGGGAGCCCGTGGTCCAGGGCGTAGGACCGCTTGCTGGCCGGTCGGGGGCCGGGGTGAGGGGCTCTAGGGTAGCGGCCCCGCCCCTCGCCCTCCGCCCCCCGCCGCCCCCCCCCGCCGGACTCCCCTCGGCGGGCCAGCCTGACCCAGGGCCCCCCGTCCCCGTGGTGGGGCTGGTTGGGGGTGGCCGACAGGGTGAGGGCCGACAGCACGTCCAACATCGCACAGAGCCAGCACGCGCTGCTGCCCGCCGGCACCCTCATCTCCTCCACAGGCTGCTGTCGGACGACGACGACGACGACGACCACGAGGGGGCCCCAGACGATGACAACGACAGCCCCGAGTTTTGTTGGTGGTGGTAGTGGCGGTGCTGGTGGCGGCGGTGATGACAGTGGTGGTGGTGGTGGTGGAGTGGCGAGGACCCTGACCCCAGAGAGTTCTCATGCCCAACGCGACCCTGCTGGCCTGGGTGCCCACAAGTCTGGCAGCGGCGGCGGTGGTGGCAGTGGCGGTGGCGGTGGCGGTAGCTGCGACGAGGACGACGACTTCTCCGGCGTTTCGATCACCCCTTTCTCTTTCTCCCGCTGCTGCTCGGCCGACCTCCCCCGTTCACGGCGCCGCTGACCCCCCCTCCCCCTCCGTGACCCAGTCAGTGTCGGCCTCCTTCCCGTCCTCCCTCACTCCGTCTCTGCCACCGCTGTCCTCATCGGGCCGACGTGAGCTCGCTTCACTCTCTCCACCCTCACATCTCGACCGATGACCACGTTCACAGGAACCGTGCCGGAGACCGACTGACACTGACACACTGAAGAGGGCTGGAAGGGAGGCGAGAGAAAGCAGCCCTACCGCGCCACGGGAGATGGGAAAGTGAAGAAGACAAATGATAATGACTGACTGACTGACGCGGGCAAAACAGCAAGTAGCGCTGGCACTAGGAAGAAAAAGAAGAAGAAGAAGAAGCACTGGTGCTACTGAGCAGCCGCCACTGGCAGCACACAGGGATGCTTGGGCACTGACGACGGTGGTAGCGGTGGTGGCGGTGGCGGTGGCGGTGGTAGTAGCGGCGGTGATGGCGGTGTGGCCTAAAGTGTGTTGGCTACAGGAAGAAGAAACCGGCGAGGAGAGATGCGCACTCACAACACCACGATGCACCTTCCCAGAAGCGGACGTTCCGAGAAGCGGCTTGCCGCCTTCCGCGACCGACCTGGCGCTCTCGCCATTTTGAATCCGGATGTCCAAAGCTGAGTGATATCACGTGTGTGTGTCTAACGCGCTGCAGTGACGGTCAGCTAGCTAAGCGCCTCACACACGGGCTGGAGCTGCCGCACGCTTCTCTCTCCCTCTCTCTCTTCGCTCTCCGCTAGCATCGTGCGCCCACTAGTCGCTACCGGGCGCCGCCGACACCTCAGCGCTGCTGCAAAAATGCAAATACGTCGCTCACAGATGCTTCAGTCTGCTGGCGGCTCGATCCATTGTTCCTGACAGGGGGGACGGCTTCAAAGGCCGGCACGGAGCTCCGAGCGCCGCAGTCGGGAAGAGTCCTTGCTCCGCGTACGTACGGGCAGCGATTGAAGGTCTGCCATGACGCTTCGATCTCTTTCGCGCCTCCGTCCGCGCGCGGTGGCGTAGCGGTGAAGGCATCCTCAGTCGCGGCTGCGGCCGGAGCTGAGGTCTCGGGTCACACTCCGAGCATCGCTTTCCGGCGCCTTCCTCCAAACTCTGCCAGATTCAGTTACGCCACTGAAGGGGCACTCTTTATCTCCGCGCAGCTGTCCGGCGACGCGGTCAGCGCCCTCCGAAAGGTTCAGGTACTAATGTGACTGTAAAAGCAACCTAGCGCCAAAGCACGCACGGCGTAAACGTGAGACGCATCCACCCCGGGTGAAAGAAAGAGTTCGTCTCGATTCAAACGATTATGGTTTTATTTGTGCTGGTGTAAACGGCTATAAATGACACGGTCTTGTTTTATTTGAGTTCTTTGTAACAAACTTACTACTGTTTGAGCACCAACGAAAAACTGCTCGTCAGCTGACAATTTTCAGGAACCTATGACGTAACTAAATACGGCAGTGGTTGAAGGAAGGCTGTCGTATACCAGTGCTTGGAGTTTGGGTAGTTAGTAGTTGTAGTAGTAGTAGTGGTAGTAATTCTTAGTCCCTCTGTGGACGTTGAGCACCATATTTACTGACTTACTTAGTCCCTTGAGGGGAACGATTCGGGTCGCCTTCCCGGGTAAGGCACAGCAGCAGCACGAGCAGCGCTACCCAGTCCCACCAGTGTCTGTGCAGTATTTTCGTGTGTCCAAACAATGCTATGGCTGCTGGTGTTTGGGATTTTCAACGTGCACACAGACGTTGATGCACGCGACTGCACACGGGGGCTGTACCGACACCGTAAGAGAGTCTGCACTGGAAGCTGACTCTGGGCGAAAATTCCCTTGCCGCACCGGGGACTCGAACCAGCGTCAGTATCGCTCCTGGCTGTTCGGTCGGACGCTCTACCAGCTGAGCTACCCCGCCTGCCTCTGGCACAAATGCCATCCCACGCCGACCTCTCTTTTAGGATGTGAGCCGGGCTGGCCTAGCGGTAAGGCGTTAAGTGGCCGGGGAAGCGGAAGGACCTCGGTTCGATTCCGCTTCGGCTCTCCTCTCTCTCTTCAAAGGTTGTGGTCTGTGGACACTGTCTTGTGACTTTGTGACTTTGTTCCTCATAGTTAATGAAACATTTATAGGCTCATAGCGCAGCAATCTTAATGCAGAATCATTCTGATGGTGACAGTGTAGCGCTAGGTATAGTGGTGACAGTGTAGCGCTAGGTATAGGGTGACAGTATAGCGCTAGGTATAGTGGTGACAGTGTAGCGCTAGGTATAGTGGTGACAGTATAGCGCTAGGTATAGTGGTGACAGTATAGCGTTAGGTATAGTGGCGACAGTATAGCGCTAGGTATAGTGGTGACAGTATAGCGCTAGGTATAGTGGTGACAGTACAGCGCTAGGTATAGTGGTGACAGTATAGCGTTAGGTATAGTGATCACAGTATAGCGCTAGGTATGGTGGTGACAATATAGCGCCAGGTATAGTTTGATCACTCGTGGCTTGTGCGGCAAGGTAGGTTTCGCTTTCAACGTCGCCCAAGCGTTTCGGTAAAGTAAATCTAATCCTACACCTCGTGTGTGCGTGCGTGCGTGCGTGCGTGCGTGCGTGCGTGTGTGCCTGTGTGTGTGTGTGCGTGCTTGCATGCGTGCGTGCGTGCGTGCGTGTGTGCGTGTGTGTGTGTGCGTGCGTGCGTGCGTGCGTGCGTGTGTGTGTGTGTGTGTGTGTGTGTGTGTGTGTGTGTGTGTGTGTGTGTGTGTGTGCGCGCGCCTGCTTGCTTGCTTGCTTGCTTAGCATAGTCTCTACTTGCACGATTTCGAGTTTTATAAATACTTTAATTATTCTTATTAAACTATGAGACCGGCAGTTCGACGATCCGTCATTCCATTCGGAACGCGCACGGCCAGTCTTGTTCACTCGAGTGTACACCACGCATGAAAGATCCGGTTGAGTGGATAAGAAAATGAAGGCGGAAGCCACCCAATTCGGCCCGCGTACGGCCAGCCTTGTTCCCGTAGGTGTACACCATGCATGAAGAAAGTGGAAAGTGGGATGAAACTGAAGTAAATATCGTCCATTCCTGTATCTGTGCCATCCGGTTCATCACGCGCACAGCCCTCCTTGAACCCGTAGGTGTACACCATGCATGACGAAAATCGATAGCGGGGTAAAACAGAGGGACTGAGAAGTGGGCGATTCCTCTGTGTCATCCAGTTTGTCACGCTCCCGGCCCTCCTTGATCCCGTAGGTGTACACCATGCATGACGAAAATCGTTAGCGGGATAAAACTGAGGGACTGAGAAGTGGGCGATTCCTCTGTGTCATCCAGTTTGTCACGCTCCCGGCCCTCCTTGTTCCCGTAGGTATACACCATGCATGACAAAAATCGTTAGCGGGATAAAACTGAAGGAGAAGTGGGCGATTCCTCTGTGTCATCCAGTTTGTCACGCTCCCGGCCCTCCTTGATCCCGTAGGTGTACACCATGCATGAAAATCGAAGCGGGATCAAACTGAAGGAGAAGTGGGCGATTCCTCTGCGTCATCCATTTTGTCACGCACCCGGCCCTCCTTGCTCCCGTAGGTGTACACCGTGCACGAAAGCAGCCGAAACTGAATGAGCGGCCGACGATTCCGCTGTCTGTGTCCTCCAACTCGCCACACGCCCCGGCCAGCCTCGCTCTCGCTCAGCCATGGGCTGCGATCAAACCACACGCTGCCAAGGATGGACGCGTCCGAAATATTGAATTCTTTTCTATATGTGTGCTATCGATTCGCCTGAGAGAGAGAGAGAGAGAGAGAGAGAGAGAGAGAGAGAGAGAGAGATTCGTTTTTATTTTGTTCGTCTGTCAGTCGCAGCAGATTATTGGTGGGTTTCATTCACTCCGGATAAAATCGTACTTACGTTTGGTCCGCAGTCAAACTGTACAATTATTATGTACGTATGCATGCACCGTTTGGATAACCTTTCGCGCTACGTACTTCCTTCCTCTTTGTCCTCAGCTGCCGAACTGATACAGTATCGGTTACTTTTAATTCCGATCAGCTGTATCACATATCGCTCCGCACTCGACAAATTGTATCGCTTCCCTCCCCCCCCCCCCCCCCCCCCCCCCCACCTCCTGATAAATGTCCACTACATCTCAATAACGTTCAATCTCTTTTCGCTCTAATAGCTTACCGTCGCGTGGTGACACTGTGCGTTTGACAGGGCGTTAAAATCCAATTACCAACTCTGATAACTCTTCGCCTGAGGTAAATGGCATCTTCTTTTGGCCTCGCCCATTACTTCATCATTTCGGTTCTCCCTTGATACAGTGTAGGATGTCGTATTTTCTCTCTTCGCCCCGAATGAAGTCTAATGCTGATGTCACCGTTCTCCCTTGATACAGTGTAGGATGTCGTATTTTCTCTCTTCGCCCCGAATGAAGTCTAATGCTGATGTCACCGTTCTACCCTGATACAGTGTAGGATGTCGTATTTTCTCTCTTCGCCCCGAATGAAGTCTAATGCTGATGTCACCGTTCTACCCTGATACAGTGTAGGATGTCGCATTTTCTCTCTTCGCCCCGAATGAAGTCTAATGCTGATGTCACCGTTCTACCCTGATACAGTGTAGGATGTCGTATTTTCTCTCTTCGCCCCGAATGAAGTCTAATGCTGATGTCACCGTTCTACCCTGATACAGTGTAGGATGTCGTATTTTCTCTCTTCGCCCCGAATGAAGTCTAATGCTGATGTCACCGTTCTACCCTGATACAGTGTAGGGTGTCGTATTTTCTCTCTTCACCCTGAATGAAAATGAAGTGTCGTATTTTCTCTCTTCAGCCTGAATGAAGTGTAATGCTGATGTCACCGTTCTACCCTGATACAATGTAAGGGGTCGTATTTTCTCTCTTCACCCCGAATGAAGTGTGATGCTGATGTCACCGTTCTACCCTGATACAGTGTAGGGTGTCGTATTTTTTCACACAAATGTACACACAACCCCCCACCCACCCACACAAATGCACACACACACACACACACACACACACACACACACACACACACACACACACACACACACACACACACACACACACACACACACACAACACACACAACCCACTCACACACCAACACACACACACACATCACACAAACAACACCCACCCCCCCCACACACACACATCCACACTACAATTCACACACAAAACACCCCCCCCCCCCCCCTCACACACACAACTGCATTTGGACACAGCTTTGTGGTCTGATATTATTTTGTTTAACTCGGTATGAATAATTTAGTTCCATCGAAAAGGGACTGGGGTTTCTCTGTGGAATAATATTAACTTAATGTTCCTAAAAATCCAGAGTTCTGATACCACTATCCCGCTGCCCACGTATCCACTACAATAATTATTATCGAGAACATAATTATGTCAAAATATTTTTGATTTTTTTTCTCACATAACGGTTTTACAATCAAAAAGAGCAATGTTTATGCTTTCCAAAACATTAATTTGTCTTGTAATGTAAGTATATTTAATAATGACTTGGATTAAAACAACACAAAACAAAAACATAATATAAAAACACAACTAAGACGGCTGAAGAGAACGTGCTGTGTAGTAGGCCTGTGTCGTTCTTTGTGGATAAAATTGCATTAGCTCGTCTTCGGCCGCTATGGTGAAAAACAACAAGATAACAGTTTTAATGTTGTACCTTTGAGGAATGTGTCTCTGACGGAGGTAAACAGCTTGTATTTACTCGCATACCAGCTGAGAGTTACTGAAGACAATTCAGGTCTTTATTTGAGCTGTGTTCATGTGACATCTTTCGAGTGCTAATTAACTCCCTTTGAGTTTTATGGTTGTGTTTTGTCTTACCCGAAGCGGCCTTCATTTTGAAGATTTACGTATATTTTTTATTTTTTATTTACCTGAATAAAAACAGACAGCCGGCTTACTGTAAATAATATTAGTTTCCTAGAAGTAACAGCGGTGATGAGGTATTTCACGTCAGTGCAAAACGGTCATTCGAAATCGGCTTATGTATTTGTGTCTCTGTGTGAGTGAGTGTGTATGTGTGCGTGTATGCGTGTATGTGTGTATATGTGGCTATGTTTGTGCGTGCGTGCGTGCGTGCGTGCGTGCGTGCGTGCGTGCGTGCGTGCGTGCGTGCGTGCGTGTGTGTGTGTGTGTGTGTGTGTGTGTGTGTGTGTGTGTGTGTGTGTGGCGTGCGTGCGTGCGTGCGTGCGTGCGTGCGTGTGAGTGTGTGTGTTTGTTGTGTGTGTGTGTGGCGTGCATGCGTGCGTGTGTGCGTGGTGTGTGATGTGTGCGTGTATGTGTGTGTGTGTGTGTGTGTGGTGTGTGTGTGTGTGTGTGTGTGTGTGTGTGTGTGTGTGTGTGTGTGTGTGGTGTGTGCGTAGTGTGTGTGTGTGTGTGTGTGTGTGTGTGTGTGTGTGTGTGTGTGTGTGTGCGTGTGTGTGCGTGGTATGGTGTGTGTGGTGTGTGGTGTGTGTGTGCGTGTGCTGTGTGTGTTGGTGTGGTGGTGGTGTGTGTGTGGTGGTGTGGTGTGTGGTGATGTGTGTATGTGTGGTGTAGTGTGTGTGTGTGTGTGTGTGTGTGTGTGTGTGTGTGGTGTGCGTGTGTGTTTGTGGTATGTGTGTGTGTGTGTGTGTGTGTGGGGGTGGTAGTTGTGAGTCGAGTGTGAGTGGTGCGTGTATGCGTGTTGTGTGTATATGTGTGTGTAGTTGTGTGCGTGGTGCGTGCGTGTGTGCGTGCGTGTGTGGTGGTGTGGTGCGTGCGTGGTGTGTGTGTGTGATGTGTGTGTGTGCGTCTGTGTGTGTGTGGTGTGTGTGCGTGGTGTGTGTGTGTGTGTGCGTGTGGTGTGATGTGTGTGTGTGTGTGTGTGTGTGTGTGTGTGTGTGTGTGTGTGTGTGTGCTGTGTATGTGTGGTGTGTGGTGTGCGTGTGTGGTGTGTGTGCGTGCGTGTGCGTGTGCGTGCGTGCGTGCGTGTGTGTGTGGTGTTGTGTGTGTGTGTGTGTGTGTGTGTGTGTGTGTGTGTGTGTGTGTGTGTACGTGTACGTGAAACAGGTTCGAGACCATCAATCGTAATTCCTTCGGATCCGACACTGCGATCCCTGTCTTAACCAACCGGCCACCACGCCTCTTGGATGGTGAACAAACCTTCCCTGCAACTGTAGTCCTGTCTCTGCTCTTTGACTGATATGTAAGAAGCCCACACAATAACAATGTGACCTGTCTAACGCTTGCACACTTGTGTCACACAGCGTGCGTGAATCAGAAGGCTACATATAGGTATCACCAATAATAAATAAATAACAGTAATAGTAGTAGTAGTAGTAGTAGTAGTAGTAGTAGTAGTAGTAGTAGCAGCAGTAGTAGCAGCAGCAGCAGCAGCAGCAGCAGCAGCAGTAGTAGTAGTAGTAGTAGTAGTAGTAATAATAATTTATACAGCGCTGTAATATAATAACTCTTTTATAGCGCTATACCATGTAAAAACAACAACAAAACAAATTAAAAAACCCAAAAATAATCATAGCGGTGTGCAATATCACAAGAACAAACAAACAATTCTTTTTTAAAGAACAAGTACTATGCATATAGACAACACCACTGAAACAGTACACAAACAAAAATTAAAGAAAAACCAAGCAAACGTTCAAACCCAACTCAGTCAAAACAAAACGAACAAACAAAAAACAACAAACAAACAAGCAAGCAAACAAACAAACAAAAAACATCAATGCTGTGATGTACAAACAAACAAACAATTATTTTTTTAAAGAACAAGTACTATGCATATAGACAACACCACTGAAACAGTACACAAACAAAAATTAAAGAAAAACCAAGCAAACGTTCAAACCCAACTCAGTCAAAACAAAACAACAACAACAACAACAAACAAGCAAGCAAACAAACAAACACAAAAAAACGTCAATTGCTGTGAATCGGCACGGTGGACACTCGCCGACAGTTAAACGACAACAATCTGCTCACGAAGCACAGCAACACATAGTTGTAGAGGCTTTGTCACGTTTGTTGAGCGGTTTCCGCTCGTCGGATTGAACAAGGAAATGAATAGCTTTACACGAGTTTTCGGTAATTGGCCATTTGTTGCCAGCTTTTCTCAAATTTCAGTAGACTAAGCCAGGTTTCAGACCGGAAACAAAAAAGAAAAAAAGAAAAAAAAGAGAGAGAGAGAGAGGGAGAGGGAGAGAAGACATTTCGTGTGTGTGTGTGTGTGTGTGTGTGTGTGTGTGTGTGTGTGTGTGTGTGTGTGTGTGTGTGTGTGTGTGTTGTGTGTTGTGGTGTGT
>JABMCL010003469.1:1172500-1182500 GCA_018857735.1 Alviniconcha marisindica | reverse complement strand
ACTTAGAACCATATGCGAGCGCAGTGAGTCTGCTCAAGAGAGCGGAGAATAGCGCTATATAAGCGATCAGGCACCAATTTATTTCATCAAAAAACACAGTTTTAACCACACAAAGCTATTGACATGCCTCACGTGAACGGAAGGATTTGTCTCAGTTTCAGGCGAACGTTTGGCTGAAACGTAGAGCATCATGGGTTTAGCTGGGGAACCCTAACAACACACTACACACTGACCAGCACTGGATGAACCTTAGGGTTTAGTAGGGAAGCCCTAACACACACAACCGCCCTGACTCAGCTCAGCAATGGATGAACCCCAGGGGTTTAGCTGGGAACCCTAACAACACACTACACACTGCCCAGCACTGGATGAACCCCAGGTGTATAGTTGGGGAACCCTAACAACACACGGTGTATGATGAACCCCAGGGGTTTAGCTGGGAACCCTAACAACGCACTACACCTTGACCCAGCACTGGATGAGCCCCAGGGGTTTAGCTGGGGAACCCTAACAACACACGGTGTATGATCCAGCACTGGATGAACCCCAGGAGATCAGCTGGGAGCCCTAACAACACACGATGTGTGTGATCCAGCACTGGATGAGCCCCATGGGTTTAGCTGGGAGCCCTAACAACACACGGTGTGTATAATCCAGCACTGGATGAACCTGAGAGGTTTAGCTGGGAACCCTAACAACACACCACCAACTGATCCAACACTGAACGAACCCCATGGGTTTAGCTTGGAACCCTAACAACACACGGTGTGTGCAATCCAGCATTGGATGAACCCCAGGGGATTAGTTGGCAACCCTAACAACACACTACCTACTGACCCAGCACTGGACGAACCCCAGCGGTTTAGCTGGGAACCCTAACAACACACTACCTACTGACCCAGCACCGGACGAACCCCAGGGGTTTAGCTGGGAACCCTAACAACACACTACACCCTGACCCAGCACTAGATGAACCTGAGCGGTTTAGCTGGGGAACCCTAACAACACACTACCTACTGACCCAGCACCGGACGAACCCCAGGGGTTTAGCTGGGGAACCCTAACAACACATACCCACTGATACAGCACTGGGGAACCCTAACAAACAACAACATCCACACAAAGTGTTATTCGCATGAAAACTCTGAGGAGGATGCTTCCCATCAGCGGTACTCCGAGCTTTCACAAAAGAAGGCGACGTCAACACAGAACCTCCCAAGACGTTTAAAGTCAGCAGTCACAGAGCCCAAGACGTTTAAAGTCAGCAGTCACAGAGCCCAAGACGTTTAAAGTCAGCAGTCACAGTGCCCAAGACGTTTAAAGTCAGCAGTCACAGTGCCCAAGACGTTTAAAGTCAGCAGTCACAGTGCCCAAGACGTTTAAAGTTTAGCAGTCACAGAGCCCAAGACGCCTGGATGAGGGGGGTCAAGGGGAAGAAGAGCCCAAGACGGATGAGGGGAGGAAGTAAGAAGCAGCAACAAGAAAAGGAAAGAGCTAAAAGACAGAGAAAAAAGAAGAGAGGAGGAGGAGAGGAGGAGAAGAAGAAGAAGAAGAAGAAGAAGAAGAAGAAGAAGAAGAAGAGAAGAAAAAGAGAGAGGAGGGGAGGAGAAGAAGAAGAAGAAGAAGAAGAAGAAGAAGAAGAAGAGAGGAGGAGAGAAGAAGAAGAAGAAGAAGAAGAAGAAGAAGAAGAAGAAGAAGAAGAGGAGAGGAGGAGGAGGAGGAGAGGAGGAGGAGAAGAAGAAGAAGAAGAAGAAGAGAAGAAGGAGGAGGAGGAGGAGGAGAGAGAAGAAGAAGAAGAAGAAGAAGAAGAAGAAGAAGAAGAAGAAGAAGAAGAAGAAGAAGAAGAAGAGGAGGAGAGGAGGAGGAGGAAGAAGAAGAAGAAGAAGAAAAGAAGGAGGAGGAGAGGAGGAGGAGGAAGAAGAAGAAGAAGAAGAAGAAGAAGAAGAAGAAAGGAGAGAAGAAGAAGAAGAGAGAAGGAGGAGGAAGAGAGGAGGAGAGGAGGAGGAGAGAGAAGAGAGAGAAGAGAGAGAAGGAGGAGGAGGAGGAGGAGGAGAGAGAAGAAGAAGAAGAGAAGAAGAGAAGAAGAAGAAGAAGAAGAAGAAGAAGAAGAGAGAAGGAGAGGGAGGAGGAAGGAGGAGGAGGAGGAGGAGGAGGAGGAGGAGAGAGAGAGAGAAGAAGAAGAAGGAATAGAGAGAAAGACAGAAGAGATGAGAGAGAACAAGAGAGAGAGAGAGAGAGAAGAGAGAGAGAAGCGAATGAGAGTAGAGAAGAGAGAGAGAGAGAGAAGAGAGAGAGAGAGAGAGAAAGGAGAGAGAGAAGAGAGAGAGAAAGAGATAAACAAATAGCCTCAAAGCATGAGTATAGGTCTAGTGTGAAAACAAAACGCAGCTTCTGCAATATCATCAACAAATCTACTATTAATGAAATTTAGCAGCAGTGACACACACAGAGGAATTAAACAAAGCAAAGCAAAATATTACGCAGCAATAACAAAACTCCTCCCCAATCCTTTCACTATTTCATGAAACCACGAGTGGAAATACGGCCAGACGATGTCTGCATTCTCTACTTCACAAGACCATGAGTGGAAATACGGCCAGACGATGTCTGCATTCACTATTTCACAAGACCATGAGTGGAAATACGGCCAGACGATGTCTGCATTCTCTACTTCACAAGACTATGAGTGGAAATACGGCCAGACGATGTCTGCATTCTCTACTTCACAAGACCATGAGTGGAAATACGGCCAGACGATGTCTGCATTCTACTACTTTCACAAGACTATGAGTGGAAATACGGCCAGACGATGTCTGCATTCTCTACTTCACAAGACTATGAGTGGAAATACGGCCAGACGATGTCTGCATTCTCTACTTCACAAGACTATGAGTGGAAATACGGCCAGACGATGTCTGCATTCTCTACTTCACAAGACCATGAGTGGAAATACGGCCAGACGATGTCTGCATTCTCTACTTCACAAGACCATGAGTGGAAATACGGCCAAACGATGTCTGCATTCACTATTTCACAAGACTATGAGTGGAAATACGGCCAGACGATGTCTGCATTCTCTACTTCACAAGACTATGAGTGGAAATACGGCCAGACGATGTCTGCATTCTCTACTTCACAAGACCATGAGTGGAAATACGGCCAGACGATGTCTGCATTCACTATTTCACAAGACCATGAGTGGAAATACGGCCAAACGATGTCTGCATTCACTATTTCACAAGACTATGAGTGGAAATACGGCCAGACGATGTCTGCATTCTCTACTTCACAAGACTATGAGTGGAAATACGGCCAGACGATGTCTGCATTCTCTACTTCACAAGACTATGAGTGGAAATACGGCCAGACGATGTCTGCATTCTCTACTTCACAAGACTATGAGTGGAAATACGGCCAAACGATGTCCGCATTCTCTACTTCACAAGACTATGAGTGGAAATACGGCCAAACGATGTCCGCATTCTCTACTTCACAAGACTATGAGTGGAAATACGGCCAAACGATGTCCGCATTCACTATTTCACAAGGAGAGTGGAAATACGGCTAAACGATGTCTGCATTCACTACTTCGCAAGACTACGAGTGGAAATACGGCTAAACGATGTCAATACTTTACAAGACTACGAGTGGAAATACGGCTAAACGATGTCAATACTTTACAAGACTACGAGTGGAAATACGGCCAAACGATGCCTGCGAGTGCAAATACGGCCAAACGATGCCTGCATTCACTACTTCACGAAACTACGAGTGGAAAAATGGCCAAACGAAGTCGGCACTTCACCCGCATTAAGATACACCCGTTTTAAAACCCAGCTTGGGAAACGAGTTTCTTCCTTGTCTGTGAATAATGGACTGAGCATCTAGTCCTTCGGAGGACACGGATTCTGAGGTTCCGTGTGTCACGTGCCTGCGTGCGTTAAAGAGAAAAACACTTCAAGTTGTCAGTGGAAAAGAACTGCTGTCTTGGCAGATTTCTGTAAAATGTTCCATGCAGGAGTTGGCAGATTTCTGTAAAATGTTCCATGAAAGAGTTGGCAGATTTCTGTAAAATGTTCCATGCAGGAGTTGGCAGATTTCTGTAAAAATTTCCATGAAGGAGTTGGCAGATTTCTGTACATTTTCCATGAAAGAGTTGGCAGATTTCTGTACATTTTCCATGAAGGAGTTGGCAGATTTCTGTACATTTTCCATGAAGGAGTTGGCAGATTTCTGTACATTTTCCATGAAGGAGTTGGCAGATTTCTGTAAAAGATTCCATGAAGGAGAAGAGATCGCCAGAGTTGGTTTAGTTCGACCCTTGCATTCATCCGAACGTACTGCGGCCGTGTTTGCGTTCACAAGCAGCAGTGTGTGACATAATAGTTGTTCCTGGCTTTATGTTTGCATAATTTGTATAGTTTTCTTATTTGTTTCACGTCCACAAACAGTAAGACATTCGGGGAAATGTGCTTATGATACATTTAACTGGCCGCAGAGTCTTGAACAGTCCTCAATCTGAAATTATTATTATTTTTCTTCTTCTTTTCTTAGATGGCCACAATCATGTTGATGATTATTCCGGCACTTTGGGGGGTGTTCGCAAACAAAGAAACAAACAAAAAAACTAAAAAAATCCGCATTTCAGCTCTGGTCACAAGTCCTTAAATTGTTGCACTGTCTCAAGCTCCTTCTCTGAAAAACATATTCACTCCACAACGTCCACACAAGCATTTTGACAGACTCCCAAAACATGTCCTTTTGACAATAACTAAGTCCGCCTGCTGATCCACTGACATTTGCATCAGCATACTTTTTCACATACCTGTAATTTATCATGGCATCTTGTTTTTGTCCCAGCACTCTTTATGATTGTAACGAGCTTGGAGTTCAGTTCTCTGCAAATAAGGTCGCTCAACAAATCTTCTTTATTATTATTATATTAATATCATAACGCTGTGATACGGAAACAGCTATCTATCTACCTTATCAGGAGTGAATTTGCTTTCTGCCGGAGTAACAGATCGTGACAGTTGGTGGATTTACAGATCCCTGAATTCGACAGTGCTGCAGATCTAGGTCACAGTACGGTATTCTCTTGAACTGTTTTGCTGGCAACTTGCTAAAGACAAGGAAAACGAGACCCGTGTCAGATCACACACTAGTCCACAACTGAGGGGTGTGTGTGTGTGGGGGGGGGGGGGGGGGGGGGGGGGGGGGGGGGGGGGTGCGTGCGTGCGTGTCGTCGTCGTCTTCTTCTTCTTCTCCTCATCAGAAACACTGAGTGGATTCTCCTGCGCTTTCTCCTCTCGTCATGGTTTTCTGTCTACAGCAAGGACCGGAAATGCCAGACGTGGCCTGTCAGAATGGACCGCTGGGAAGGAATAGACATGAAATGAGGTCACCAAGATAGCCGAGATCGAAAGCAAGGCTTAGGGCGTAGGCTAGGGTGCAGACAACAGAATCTCTGCACGCTCTGGCATGCATTGCTCACCCGAGCGTCGCCTAGGGACCTTACTCATTAGGTGCGGTTCACAGCCAGAATGCATGTGTCAGATGAGGTAAAAGACTGTGTGTGTTTTTGACTGCCCGGTCAACCATGACGGCTGTATCAGGGCGGGTGTGGGAGAAAGGTCTGCAAACAAGAATATGAAAGAAGGAAAAAATTAACAATCCCGGTCCCCCCCCCCCCTTCTTCTTCTCTCTCTCTCTCTCTCTGTTCCTCCCCCCCTCTCTCTCTCTCACACACACACACGCACGCACGCACTCACGCACGCGCTCTCAGAGAGTGACACACACACACACAGCGCACACACACAGACCTTCCCCCCTCCACACACACAAACTTCAACCCACGACAAAGGAATGTACGATCACTTGGATCCCTACGAAACAGGTCGGCACTTTTCCAGTCCTCAATGAAGATGCCTTTGAGAAAGACGCCTGTGCTTCAGCAACGAAAGACGGCGGCACTTTTCCAGTCCTCAATGAAGATGCCTTTGAGAAATACATCTTTGCTTCAACAACGAAACAGCTCGGCTTTTTTACAGTCCTCAATGAAGATGCCTTTGAGAAAGACACCTTTGCTTCAGCAACGAAACAGGTCGGCACTTTTTCAAGTCCTCAATGAAGATGCCTTTGGGAAAGACACCGTTGCTTCAGCAACGAAACAGCTCGGCTTTTTTTCCAGTCCTCAGTGAAGATGCCTTTGAGAAAGACACCTTTGCTTCAGCAACGAAACAGGTCGGCACTTTTTCAAGTCCTCAATGAAGATGCCTTTGAGAAGGACATCTCACATCTTGGTGACCACGAGACTGTCTTGCTGAAAGCCTGGGTTCTCGTAACCGTCGACCTCCTTGGAGCCAGAGTCGTAGGATGGCGGACTTTCTGATCCGTTGTGGATGGAGAGAGCGACGGCGTTGGGGTCGGTGACGTGGGTCTGTGAGGAGGGCGGAAGGAGGTGCTGGTAACGTGGGATGGTGCGGTCTTCCGGTTTGGCGGGGCCCCACTCAGGGAGAGGCCGGTTCAAATCCACCAGCAGCTGCCGAAAGGAAAGCAAGTTAGAGCGGTTGTTAGACTCACATGCCAACAGTTACCCGCCCGTCTCTCAGGCAGACAGACAGACAGAGGGACAGACCGAACGACCGACCGACCGACTGACCGAAAGACAGACAGACAGACAGACAGACAGACAGTCAGACAGACAGACCGAACGACAGACCGACCGACTGACCGAAAGACAGACAGACAGACAGACCGACAGAAAAACAGACAGACCGACCGACCGACCGACCAACCGACCGACTGACCGACCGATCGACACACCGACAGACACAAGGAGCGGGGATAGTTCAGTGGTTAGCGCGCCGGACTCCTGATCAAAAGGTCGCGGGTTCGAGTCCCGGCAGGAGCGGCAGGATTTTTTTCTCTCCAGGGTCAAACCTTCTGTGCTGCTGCTAGCTGTTATCTTGATATCATTTCCACATCGTGTTACCGCAGCAGCACGTAAAAGATCTCGGTCATTCTGCCAAACGTACAGGTGGCAGCTTACAGCTAAACACACATGCACCCTACGTATGTGGCTTGGAATGAAGTGACACTGTAAACCAGTGCATAATTGTATGGTGCACACAGAACATGCGCCGAGACGGCAAGCAGTTTCACGTGGCACCAGTCTGTAACAACAAAACAGCACTGTAAGTACACCACTTCGGTGGACAGTCAAAAACCCATTCAGAATCGCACACGACAAGAGCGCAGGGAGTCCGCTTGGGAGCAGAGAACAGCGCTATATAAAAGCGAAGTAAGCTCCCATGTAACAAATGACTGACCTTGAACCCACCCTTGACAAAATAATGACTGACCTTGAACCCACCCGTATGGCAGTACGTTCCCCTGTACCAAACGATGACTAACTTGAATCCACCCTTATGGAAGTAAGCTCTCGTGAAACAAATGGTGACTGACCTTGAATCCTCCCTTGTAGCAGTAGGCCCCAATGTACCAGACGGGTATCCACATCATGATGAAAGCTACAGTCAGCCACCCCAGTGTCTCCGACCATTGCGGGTATCCCGGGCCCGTAACCGGCTCGTAGTTGATCGAGTCAAACACGATGATGGCCTGCGTTCAAGAGTTGCTGTTCAGGTACAATCCATCCGTCCATCCATCCATTCATCCGTCCATCCACCCACTCACCCACTCGCTCACTCACTCACTCGCTCACTCAGTCAAGTCAATCTCATTCATTGAATGTGAGTGAGAGAGTGTGTGTGAGTGTTAGCTAGTTGGTGGTTGATTGGGCTCAACTAACTAACTGACTAACTAACTGACTAACTAACTAACTAACTAACTAACTAACTAACTAAGTCTCTCACTCACTTTCAACGAATGAATGAAACAATCCACCAGTCAAACTAGTCACTCACTCACTCACTCATTCATTCACTCATCCAATCAATCAATCAATCAATCAATCAATCGATCAGTTAATCACTCGCTCACTCATTTAATCAATCAAACTAGTCACCCATTCACTCAGACCACTCACTCACTCACTCAATCAGTTAATCCACCAAACAAGCTACTCACTCACTCACTCAGACCACTCACTCAATCCATCAATCAAGCTACTCACTCACTCACTCACTCAGACCACTCACCCACTCACTCAATCCATCAATCAAGCTACTCACTCACTCACTCACTCAGACCACTCACTCATTCACTCACTCACTAAATTAATCAAACAATCTATCCAGCCTAAACACATCTCTCCAACAGCGCATTCAAACATTGCCATATATCGGAACGGAACTCTCCCCAAAGCCTGTTCATTGCCTTGCAGTCATTAACAGTGTTGCATGCTGCACGTGCATGCCACGTGCTGTGTCGCACGTGCACGCCGAGTGCTGTACTGACCAGGAGCAGTCCGGGGGACACGACGAGCCAGGTCCAGCTGAAGTAGCCGTAGTACAGCATCCGAGTGATGCGGCTGTCGCCCATCATCATCATCACATCCTCCGTTATCCGACCGAACCCTGAAACATCGTCACCACGGTCACCGTCATCGTCGGCATCACCATCAGCATCCATTATACGCTCAAATGCTGAAACGTGCTCATCACTGTCATCATCGTGATCGTAATCATCATCGTCGTTGTCATTACGTCGTCCTTTATAGGTATTCGCCCAAACCCTGAAACACGGTGGTTATTCTCATCATCATCATCATCTTCGTCGTGATGCATCATCATTGTCATGATGATTATGATGATCATCGTCGTCATCATGATTCCTGGGTTCACAGTCTTTGGCAACGTGACCGTCAGGTGGGTGGGGCCAGGTGCGTCCACTGCTAGGGCACGCTAGTCCCATGGACGTACCGTACACCCACACGATGGACTCACCTACACCCACACGATGGACTGACCTACACCCACACGATGGACTGACACCCACACGATGGACTGACACCCACACGATGGACTCACCTACACCCACACGATGGACTCACCTACACCCACACGATGGACTCACCTACACCCACACGATGATTCAATAGCACCCACACGATGGACTCACCTACACCCACACGATGGACTCACCTACACCCACACGATGGACTCCCCCCTACACCCCACACGATGGACTCACCTACACCCACACGATGGACTCACCTACACCCACACGATGGACTCACCTACACCCACACGATGGACTTCACTTACATCCGCACGATGGATTCACCTACACCCACACGATGGACTCACTACACCCACACGATGGAATCACCTACACCCACACGATGGACTCACCTACACCCACACGATGGATTCAATATACACCCACACGATGGACTCACCTACACCCACACGATGGACTCACCTACACCCACACGATGGATTCACCTACACCCACACGATGGACTTCACCTACACCCACACGATGGACTCACTACACCCACACGATGGAACTCACCTACACCATCCACACGATGGACTCACCTACACCCACACGATGGACTCACCTACACCCACACGATGGATTCACCATACACCCACACGATGGGTTCACCTACACCCACACGATGGACACACCCGCGACTTACCTGCACCTACACGATCGTCTCACCTGCACCCATACGATCGACTCATCTACACCCACACAATGGACTCACTTACACCCACCTGATAGATTCAATATACACCCACACGATGGGTTCACCTACACCCACACGATGGACTCAATTCCCCACCTCACATCGATGCCCCTAAACCAAACACCCACACAATGGACTCACTTAACCCACCTGATAGATTCAATATACACCCACACGTACTCACCCACACAATGGACTCAATGTACCTCACATAATGCACTCACCAAACACCCACACGATGGATTCATCGTTTACCCACATGATGGACTCACTGTAAAACCACCCGTACACCCACACAATGCACTCACCGTACTCACACAATGCACTCACCAAGCACCC
>JABMCL010003469.1:1147500-1167500 GCA_018857735.1 Alviniconcha marisindica | reverse complement strand
ATCATCATCATCAGCAGCAGCAACAAGAACAAGAACAACAAGAACAAGAACAACAGCAGCAGCAGCAGCAGCAGCAGCAGCAGCAGCAGCAGCAGCAGCAGCAACAACAACAACAACACAACAACATCAACAATAACAACAGCAGCAGCAGCAGCAGCAGCAGCAGCAACAACAACAACAACATTCTCTGAAACAAACGACAACAACAACAACAACAACACAACAACAATAACAGCAGCAGCAGCAGCAGCAGCAGCAGCAGCAGCAGCAGCAGCATTCTCTGAAACAAACGATCTGTAGTCTTCGTCCTTGTTCTAAGTAACAACAACAATATCAACATATTATGAATAAAACTTTCTGAAATAGTTCATTCCTGCGTGTTCAAGAAAATAAACAAAATTTACAAAATTAAGCACCACGACGACAGCAACCAGAACAACAACAGAGGAGAGGCTGGAGGGGGGAAGGGATGAGTCGGAGGGGGGGGGGGAGGAGGGTGTTACAAAAAGAGCCTGTTATACACAACAACAGTGTTTAGCATTAAACATCATTTCATAGAAACCTTTTTTTTCCAGAATGTGAATATTTCTGGAAATGATCATATTTCTGGAAATGCTGCCACACAACCACCAACAAATCAGACAGATGATGTCCCAGTCCTATCAACGTCATTGCAGATCAAGACGTCAGAACGTCGTCACTACAGATCTTCGCATGACCTTTGTACGTCAGAACCAGTAAGCACCTAAGCTGTATGTTTCCCACTGCTTTGCAAAATGCATATGCACGGTTCATAGCAAGCTACTGGGCATATACTTTACAAATGGACATCCTTCTTCTGATCGCCTCCACGAGCCGGCTTCTCGTGCAGGGGGTGTTTCACCCTTTCATTCATTTCTTGTGTCTAGTTTCTGTCTACCGGCCCTTTCATCTGTATTTTATTCTTTAAATTTATATATATATATATAATATATATATATATATATATATATAATATATATATATATATATATATATAAAAGCTCCCCACCCACGATTCGCCCTAATATAACTGTACTGGTTGACTGGGCGTAAAACATCAACTTACTTCCTCTGATCCACTAACACTCAAACCAGATCACACGCCAACACGCCAGAAAGGCATAACAGCACAAGCGGACACCGACCTTGGCAATGCACCTTAACTCTGACATAGCCTCGAGACCTCTGACCTGCGGCAATAGCGCGTGCACTCACCGATGACTCCGACAGCTTGCTGATGTCCGGGTTGAGGTAGAAGTAGATGCCGTCACTGGAGCCGTCCAGGGTGACACCACGCACCAGCAGGATGGTCAGGATGACGTAGGGAAACAGGGCGAAGAAGTACTGCGTCTGCAAACCGCCAGCAAAGTGCGCCGTCACAGCTGGCCATCGTCATCGGTAGGCGGTGTTGCTTAATGTCCTCAGATGGCAGTTGACATATTAGGGACAAGAACCACCATCACCATCATTAAAGTACCAACTCTTATACAGAGCAGACCCACTGCGCTCTGGTCGTATGCGACGCTGAAGGAATGATTGCAGCTTAATTTACACAGCACGTTTATAGACTGATGTCCCACATTTGTACCGAGAAGGAACCTAGGCTGTATAGAATCATATCTCACCTTTCCAACAGAAGGGGAACCCATGATCTCTGTCTCTGTCTCTCTGTCTATGTCTCTCTGTCTCTGTCTGTCTGTCTGTCTGTCCCACATTTCCGACTCAAGAGGCGCTTGCGGTATACAGAATCATGTCCCATATTTGTCACCGAAAAGGAACCCAGGTTACATAGAATTATGTCTCACCTTTCACCAAGAAAGGGAAACTATGGTATGCATGTAGCAGAATACGCCACATTTTCAACTCAAGAGGCACCTATGGTATACAGACTTTCATGGTATCTATCACTGAGGAGGAAGCCGGGCTATATAGAACTATATACAGACTCGTGTATCTATCACTGAGGAGGAAGCCGGGTTATAATAGAACTGTGTCTCACCTTTCCCATTGAAGAGACCCCTTTGATAAGGGAGATGCAGATGATGATCCACGCTCCCAGGTTGCACAAAGTCAAGTCCCACTTCAGGCTCCCAGGCTCGTCAATGCCACTCGTCTTTTCCAGCACGTAGTTGCTACAAACCAACACAGTCTGGTCAGACACCGCCACTACCGTTCCTCTTCTACCTGTGGTCAGACACCGTCACTACTGTTCCTCTTCTACCTGTGGTCAGACACCGTCACTACCGTTCCTCTTCTACCTGTGGTCAGACTTCGTCAGTATCGTTTCTTTTCTACCTGTGGTCAGACACCGTCACTACCGTTCCTCTTCTACCTGTGGTCAGACACCGTCACTACGTTCCTCTTCTACCTGTGGTCAGACACCGTCACTACCGTTCCTCTTCTACCTGTGGTCAGACACCGTCACTACCGTTCCTCTTCTACCTGTGGTCAGACACCGTCACTCCCTGTTCCTCTTCTACCTGTGGTCAGACACCGTCACTACCGTTCCTCTTCTACCTGTGGTCAGACTTCGTCAGTATCGTTTCTTTTCTACCTGTGGTCAGACTTCGTCACTACCGTTCCTCTTCTACCTGTGACCAGCCTTCGTCACTACCACACCTCTAGCACTGGCGAAAACTGTCGCGACAAAAGTATGCTTGCCGCGACGAAACGTTTGTCGAGATGTCGCGACAGAATATTTTTGTCGCGACAAAACTTTAGTCGCGCGAAAAACACGTATTTCTGGCGACGAAAGTTTTGTCGCAACAAGCATACTTTTGTCGCGACAAAAGACGTGCTTTGTCGCGACAAACATGTGTTTGTCGCGACAAAAGTAAATTGTCGCGACAAAAAATTTACTTGTGGCAGCTCCCGCCAATGATATACAAGAGAGTTAATTAGCGCTCGAAATACGTAACACAAATACAACAACAAAGACCTGAGTCGCTTACAGTAACTCTCACTTTAACTGCTTTTTCTTTCAAAAGCAGACCTGAATCAATTGCCAGCACGAAACATCCTGCCCTGATGAAATGATATAGAAGCAAAGACATCAAGCTACGCTAACACAACATAAAAGGGAATGCTGCTTTAAAGGGAGTGTATATAGTAGTATATTATGAACAAACGTCTCAATGAAAGCAATGCTTACTTGTAATACTCTTCACTGGCACTTTGGATGTTGGACCCGTTTACCACTACCCCAGCTGAAATGAGGAAGTCGGCATTGAAACAAACAAACAAATAAATTCCCACCGTGCAAAGCATTGTACACAGTATTAAAGAGAGAGAGAGAGAGAGAGAGAGAGAGAGAGAGAGAGAGAGAGAGAGAGAGAGAGAGAGAGAGAGAGAGAGAGAGAGAGAGAGAGAGAACGAAAACTTTAATACTCAAGGATAGTAGCGTTAGGTCCATTTGGACCTATCTAACAGCCAGTCCCTGCTATGCTACAAACATAAATATGCACGACTATGCACGAGAGAGAGAGAGAGAGAGAGAGAGAGAGAGAGAGAGAGAGAGAGAGAGAGAGAGAGAGAGAGAGAGAGAGAGAGAGAGAGAGAGAGAGAGAGAGAGAAGAAGAAGAAGAAGAAGAAGAAACACATCACAGGTTTCATTCCACACATTCTAGAACAGGACAAAATATCTCACTGCAGTTGAGTCCTGAAGAGTTGTACCATCTAAGTGGGTCAAGGTCGGTCACGTTCTCGTCGCCAGTGCGACAGTAGCACGTGTTCCAGTCCTCGCCACACAGTGTCCATGGCAACGGATTCTGCATGGAGGCGAAGAAGAAGAAGACAGCCTGCGCCACCACTACGTTGTAGTAGATGCTCAAGATGGAGACCAACGCCATCATCGTGTAGCCGAGGCCTGAAGGAAAAGGTGAAGGCAACAGATGCAACAGGCATTACATAATGATAATGCATGCACATGTTTTAAGGCGAAGAAGATGTATGATTCTCTCTCTCTCCCTCTCTCTCTCTCTCTCTCTCTCTCTCTCTCTCTCTCTCTCTCGTTTCTCTTACATCTCTCTCTCTTTCTTTTTTTCGTTTCTCTCTCTCTCTCTCTCTCTCTCTCTCTCTCTCTCTCTCTCTCTTCTCTCTCTCTCTCTCTTTCTCTTTCTCTCTCTCTCTCTCTTTCTCTCTCTCTCTCTCTCTCTCTCTCTCTCTCTCTCTCTCTCTCTCTCTCTCTCTCTCTCTCTCTCTCTCTCAATATTTTTGCTAGTACTTCTTTGTCCCTTGCAGGAAATTCGTGTCGCCTTACCCTGGTAAGGCACAGCAGCCACAAGAGCAGCGCTACCCATTCCTACCGGTGTGTGCAGTATTTTCGTGTGTCCAAACAACGGTATGGCTGCCAGTGTTTGGGATTTTTAACGTGCGCACAGATGTTGATGCATGTGATTGCGCACGGGGGCTGTACGGATTCCCTGCGTGATCTGAATCGTCACCGTCAAGGTTAATTACCTGATACTTAACGCCAAATGATTCATGAGAGTCATATGAGGGCAATTACGACACGAAACGTCATCTCAAAAGTAGAAGTCTGATGTCATCTCAGAAGTAGAAACCTGATGTTATCTCAAAAGTAGAAGTCTGATGTCATCTCAAAGGTAGACGTCTGATGTCATCTCAAGAGTAGACGTCTGATGTCATCTCAAAAGTAGAAGTCTGATGTCATCTCAAAAGTAGAATTCTGATGTCATCTCAAGAGTAGACGTCTGATGTCATCTCAAAAGTAGACGTCTGATGTCATCTCAAAAGTAGACGTCTGATGTCATCTCAAGAGTAGACGTCTGATGTCATCTCAAAGGTAGACGTCTGATGTCATCTCAAGAGTAGACGTCTGATGTCATCTCAAAAGTAGAAGTCTGATGTCATCTCAAAAGTAGACGTCTGATGTCATCTCAAAAGTAGAAGTCTGATGTCATCTCAAGAGTAGACGTCTGATGTCATCTCAAGAGTAGAAGTCTGATTCACTGTTCTGACGCACATCACGTTCTCTTCCAAGAGGATTTAGAAAAAAATGAAGGTGTATGAACCGGTAAGGCACAGATTTAATTAGTAATTAAGAGCTTTTCTGGCAGTCAGCAGAGCATTCAAAGTTACTCTCGGACCTGCCCCACTGCTCTGCTTAGACTCGGAAAGTAGCTAGAGGGCCCTTGATTTCTGCGTCCGCGGTACCAGGCCGCAGGGCGCAGTAAATACAATATGTTAAAGGGAACACCAGGTGAGACGCGTCATGGGCCTTGTGAAAAATAGATCCATAGCAGTTTCGCAGTCGCTTTATGGTCTAGTTTGTCATACTAAAAAAATCGTCGTCTGAAAGGGAAGGGGGTGGGGTGGGGGTGGGAGTATGTTTGGCAGTTTGTGGCGTCATTAATGCCGGCATGGGGAGTACAGGTGTTTGTTAAGTCACTAGCCCACCTTTTTATTCTCCCCATTAGTAAAGATCGAACCAACACGACTGTGCCCAAAGCAGCTGAAATCCGAAGATTAAAAAAAGTACCTCTGTACCATGTTACAACCAAACAGCGCTGTAAGTACACCGCTTCGGTGGATATTCAAAATGCGCTATAAAATGCTAGGATTTTATAGCGCATTTTGAATATCCGACACATCACATGCAACAAAAGCGCAGTGAGTCTGCCGGAGGACGGAAAATAGCGCTTTATAAAAGCGATCAACATCAACAACTTCTGCTGAGTAGAGAGTGAAAGAACCACCACACCAAGCCTATACACATGGAAATATTAGTCCTTTTTTCTTCAGCTTTTATTTCTCTCCCTTTTTCCTTTTCCTTTTTTTTGTCTCTCTCCATTTTCAGGCCAGCTTACGACTTCGCTTGGTGTCCCCTTTAAGCGCGTGTGTTTTCCTGCTACTGACGTTGGCCAGGTGTTACCTTTCAGGATTCAAGATTCAAGATTAATTTATTATCTCATTAGAGAAATTAAAACGTGGCTGAACATTAACCACATCATAGTACACAATAACACATATTGTATATTTTAAAAATCAAAGAACAGTTATTGAAAATAAAATAAAATACTTAATAAATAAACTAGTAATTTACGTGACTTACACGCACGCACGCACGCACGCGCGCGCGCGCGCGCACACGCACGCACGCACACCACACACACACACACACACACACACACACACACTGCTCTGACGTTTCAACGGATTTATCTGTTCAGAAATGCTATTGACTGCATTAGATTTAGGCACATGAAATAGTCTACCAGATGGAAGAAGCTCATAATCTTTAGCAAGGACATGGCTGTTGTCATCCACAATCACCCTAGCCTTCCGTACCACACGACGTTCGTACAACTGACTTAACCCCTTCACTGCCATGATGTCACTTGAAAACGACAACAACAACAACAAAAAAGAAAAAGAAAAAAAGCTCGAAATCTGAAACCCTTAAGCCTTTTTGTCTTCTTTCCGCACTGGCATGCGAAAGGACTTTCATCAAAATGTATAGCATTGAAAGTAGATGTGATATAGGACCGGAAAATATATACTGTTTGCGGGCGCGTCCGTGCATCTTTCAGCCCGGAAACTTTACAGGCTGGGGCAGTGAAGGGGTTAATCGTTCTGGTCTTTCACCCAGAACCTTGCCACGCACCTTTGAAGAGCGGGTTGATGGTCCATATGGAGAGGGGTCCGAGACTGGCGAACTGACCAAAGGTGATCTCCAGACAGAAGAGCGGTATGCCCATGAATACCAGACTGATGAGGTAGGGGATGAGGAAGGCACCTGATGAGGGAGAACAATCTTCATATAGTCACAGTCAGAACAGCCCCATACTCACACCTCATGATGATGATGATGATGATGATGATACTGCTCCTCCTCCTCTCCTCCTCCTCCTCCTCCTACCACTACTACTACTGCTGCTACTACAAAATAATACATATATATATATAGCAAAGAAGGTTATTCTCTGAATTAAACAGTGCATTGTAATATGCATACAGAGACTCTGTCTTTACGAGTGACATTTCTCCAGACAGCATACGCATAGACAGAACAACTCCACACTCAGCCCTCCAGATGATGATGATGATGATGATGATGACACTGCTACTCCTCCTTCTCCTCCTCCTTGTCCTCCTCGCCGTCGTCGTCCTCCTTCTCCTCCTACTCCTCCTCCTCCTCCTCCTCCTACCACTACTACTACTGCTGCTACTACAAAAATAATACATATATATCAAAGAAGGTTATTCTCTGAATTAAACAGTGCATTGTAATATGCATACAGAGACTCTGTCTTTACGAGTGACATTTCTCCAGACAGCATACGCATAGACAGAACAACTCCACACTCACCCCACCAGATAATGATGATGCTACTGCTACTACTACTACTACTACTCCTACTACTACTGCTACAAAAATAACACATACATATCAAGGAAGTTTATTCTCTGAATTTACAGTGCATTATAATATGCATACAGAGACTGGCTTTACGAGTGACATTTCTCCAAACAGCATACGCATAGTCAGAACAACTCCACATTCAGCCCTCCAGATAATGGTGATGATACTGCTGCAGCTGCTGCTGCTACTACTACTATTGCCAGAAAAATAATACAGACATATCAAGGAAGTTTATTCTCTGAATAAACAGTGCATTATAATATGCATTTTGAGACTCTGGCTTTACGAGTGACGTTTCTCCAAACAGCATACGCATAGTCAGAACAACTCCACATTCAGCCCTCCAGATAATGGTGATGATACTGCTGCAGCTGCTGCTGCTACTACTACTATTGCCAGAAAAATTATACAGACATATCAAGGAAGTTTATTCTCTGAATAAACAGTGCATTATAATATGCATTTTGAGACTCTGGCTTTACGAGTGACGTTTCTCCAAACAGCATACGCATAGTCAGAACAACTCCACATTCAGCCCTCCAGATAATGGTGATGATACTGCTGCAGCTGCTGCTGCTACTACTACTATTGCCAGAAAAATAATACAGACATATCAAGGAAGTTTATTCTCTGAATTTACAGTGCATTATAATATGCATACAGAGACTGGCTTTACGAGTGACATTTCTCCAAACAGCATACGCATAGTCAGAACAACTCCACATTCAGCCCTCCAGATAATGGTGATGATACTGCTGCAGCTGCTGCTGCTACTACTACTATTGCCAGAAAAATTATACAGACATATCAAGGAAGTTTATTCTCTGAATAAACAGTGCATTATAATATGCATTTTGAGACTCTGGCTTTACGAGTGACGTTTCTCCAAACAGCATACGCATAGTCAGAACAACTCCACATTCAGCCCTCCAGATAATGGTGATGATACTGCTGCAGCTGCTGCTGCTACTACTACTATTGCCAGAAAAATTATACAGACATATCAAGGAAGTTTATTCTCTGAATAAACAGTGCATTATAATATGCATTTTGAGATTCTGGCTTTACGAGTGACGTTTCTCCAAACAGAATACGCATAGTCAGACCAACTCCACACTCACCCCTCCAGATAATGATGATGATACTGCTGCAGCTGCTGCTGCTACTACTACTATAGCTACAAAAATAACACATACATATCAAGGAAGTTTATTCTCTGAATAAACAGTGCATTATAATATGCATTTTGAGATTCTGGCTTTACGAGTGACGTTTCTCCAAACAGCATACGCATAGTCAGAACAACTCCACATTCAGCCCTCCAGATAATGATGATGATACTGCTGCAGCTGCTGCTGCTACTACTACTATTGCTACAAAAATAATACAGACATATCAAGGAAGTTTATTCTCTGAATTTACAGTGCATTATAATATGCATACAGAGACTGGCTTTACGAGTGACATTTCTCCAAACAGCATACGCATAGTCAGAACAACTCCGTATTCAGCCCTCCAGATAATGGTGATGATACTGCTGCAGCTGCTGCTGCTACTACTACTATTGCCAGAAAAATAATACAGACATATCAAGGAAGTTTATTCTCTGAATAAACAGTGCATTATAATATGCATTTTGAGACTCTGGCTTTACGAGTGACGTTTCTCCAAACAGCATACGTTTTCTATAGGGCTATTCTCCGCTGAGCGAGCTCGACGCGCTTATTTACATACATGTACATAATTATACCTTTTACGCTTACTGACATGTATATATACGCAATCACATAATACATGTTACTTAATAAATTGCACTGATTATAAAACAGGTACTTGTAGAACAGTGAACAAAACAACTACTGAAACACAAACACATTGCAATAATATAAAACAGGTACATGGAAAACAATGTACAAAATTACTAAGCTAAAACACACACACACACACACTCACACACAAAACACACACACACACACCCCAAAGCAGCACAGCACGCCCCACACAACTCACACACACATACACCACACACACACACACACACACACACACACACACACAACAACACACACACACGAAACACACATGTACAACACACACACACACACACACACACACACACACACACACACACACACACACACACACACACAACCACACACACACATACTCACACACACATACACACTACAACACACCACACACACACACTACACACACACACACACACACCACACACACACACACACACACACACACACACACACACACACACACACAATCACACACACACACACACACACACACACACACACACACACACCACAACACACACACACTGTACAACAACACACACACACACACACACACACACACACACACACACACACACACACACACACATTCACACACACACACACACACACACACAACACACAACACTCACACACTCACACGCACACACACACTCACACACACACACACACACACACACACACACACACACACACCTCACACACTCACACGCACATGTATCTCCCTTTCTTACTCTCTTACATATCTTTATTCGTTCTCTCAGTAACTTCAGTCTCACATGTCACCCTGAAAAGTGCTGGCGCACGATCCTTTCTATATCAGGCTCCAGTTGTCTGGAATTCACTACCATTCAAGCCCTGTCTCTCCTCGCCTCTGTCATCTGTTAAGTCTCAGCTAAAAACACATCTCCTTCTCGTTGCCTTTCCATGGAATGGACATCTAGCTGAGAGTATATACTGAGCAATGTTAGCTGCATGTTTGTAGGGAAGGGAAAGGAAAACTGACATGCATCCATGGTTAATTCAATGTATTATTTTTTAGTGTGAGAGTTTGGGATTTATAGCACTATAAACTAGTGTTATTATCATTATTGTTATTATTGTTATCATTGTTATTATTATTATTATTATTAGATCCAGTGCAACATATTTTGAAAGAACGAAAACTTTGTCAGATTCCCACATTGAAGTAGTCTATATTCTCTCGGAGTGAAGTTGCACACAGTGTATTCTGCTTCATTCGTAGCCAAGTGGAGCAGCATATAAACTGCGTTAAGCAGGATCTTGTGCTTGTGACATTCGACAACGAGAGATCGTAAAACCTCTCATGCAACAGAAACACCTGCAGTAAATCTTACGTGCCAAAAATCAGTCACGATGCCTCAGTCGAAAAGTTCAAGACAGCTGCCCACTGCCTCAATATCTATTGTTCTGGTGGTGGCGGTCTTGCTTACTCTGAGGGTTGGTTGGTTGAGTGTGGCTTTACGTCCACAGAAACCGTAGGCTTATTAGGGACGGGAGCCCAGGACGGTCACTTCGACTTTCACACAGCTCCTGAGCTCTGCTCTGAGGGTTGAAGCGCTGGCACCTGCGGTACCATAGGTACCTGCTGCCAGCCCCCCTATCCCCCCCCCCCCCACCGACAATGTAAGACATTTCTGTGGACGTTAAGCCCTAACAGTCTAACAGAAGGAAAGCTCAAGACAGACTGCACCTTTTTGGTGGAATTTATAGTACCTTTTATTTAGACGCATGCCAAGTGAGAGTTATGGTAGGCGTTTCAGGTCTTTGTTGCTGTGTTCATGTGATGTCTTTCCCTACGATTGTTGGCTCAAGACAGACATTCAGATGCTCAAAACAAATGAAACTCCAACGTGTAAATGCAATTCTGTTTGACACCCAAAGCACTTCACTCAGTGCTACATCCGCACACCCGTGACGTAATCGTCGACCGACAAACATTTTTGCACACAAAGATGGCGGAGTAATTAATTAATTAATTAATTTAAGTAATAAGTAAGTAAGTAAGTAAGTAAGTAAGTAAGTAAGTAAGTAAGTAAGTAAGTAAGTAAGTCGGTGTTTTACGCCCAGTCAGCCAGTTAGAAGTAGGCCGAAAACTGAAGGAAAGTCATAATTATTATGTGAGTTAGGCAAGAGACTCGATGCAACTCAATTTACTGCTTTCCGCTCACGGATTTGGGTTTGAGGAAGTGATAGCCAAAGACGAAGAAGAGTTATAAGCCAGTTAGTTCTTATATTTATAATGTCACGTCGTCCGCACAGGGAAGAAGAAGAAGAAGAAGAAGAAGAAGAAGAGGAAGAAGAAGAAGAAGAAGAAGAGGAAGAAGAAGAAGAAGAAGAAGAAGAAGAAGAAGAAGAAGAAGAAGAAGAAGAAGAAGAAAAATAAAGGTAAAAAGGAAGAAGAAGAAGAAAAATATATATCGATAGATTGTTGATTTTAAGACTCAGTCAACCATGGCGGTTATATCAGGGCGAAGAGGAGGAGGAAGAAGAGGAGGAGACAAATGTTGTTATTTTGATAATCTTAAGTTGACTCTAAGATCGGGAGGGGAGGGGGGTGGGGGGGGGGGGGGGGGGGGGGAGAAGGAAAAGTGGGTTAGCTTGATCTGGGCTGGTAAAATTGACAGTCTTCCTTTGACTCTTTCTTCTTCTTCTAGTTCTTCTTCTCTCCCCCCCCCCTCCACTCCACTCCCCCCCCCCTCCCGCGACTACATCGGAAAGTTGTCTTTCTGGGTATACACGAAGCATCTTCATTCTCGGCGATTTCTTCAAAGTATTTATATTCTCGTCAAAATACTCTGTGCGGCATATTATGCATTTGTGCTGAAAAATTAGCAGGCAACGGTCTCTCCTTAAAAGACGTGAAAAGACTTAAAATAAAAAGGAAGAAGTAGAACAAGATCGAGGGGACTGGATTAGGGTATCTGGGGGGGGAGGGGGGGGGGAGGGCAGGGGGGGGGGGGGGGGAAGAGACAGCTTACTGGTAGAGCGCCGGAATCGACCAAAGCGTCGTTAATGTTCTTTGACACGTCACTTCACTGTAGTGGCAAGGCTGTTTTTCATGGCGTCATATCACTGTATCAAAGTGATATACCCTCCTGCAATAAAGCATGACTCATAGTGACGATTGTGACAAAATAATGCCTGTCGGCTAAAGGCTTCTTACCTCCTCCATTCCTAAAGCACAGGTAAGGGAAGCGCCAGACATTGCCCAGACCTACGGCAAAACCGATGCAGGTCACGATGAACTCCAAGTGACGGCCCCAGCTGGCCCGCGCTTCTGTGTCTCCCTGAAATGACATAATGACATCATCTGTTGTGAAACGTCACGGTGAACTCCAAGTGACGGCCCCAGCTGGCCCGCGTCTCTGTGACGCCCTGAAATGACACGTGCATATAATGACGTCATCTGAGGTGAAACGTCACGGGGAACTCCAAGTGGACGCCGCAGCTAGCCCGCGCCTCTGTGTTGTCCTGAAATGACAATACATATAATGACGTCATCTGAGGTGAAACGTCACGGCGAAGTCCAAGTGACGGGACAATGTGGTCAGTATTTCTGAGTCGCCTTGAAAAGAAACATGTATATATAATGACGTAATCTGAGGTGAAACATCACGGTGAACTCCAAGTGACGTGCAAAGCTGGTCCGTGTTTCTGTGTCGCCCTGAAATCATAGAGAGAGAGAGAGAGAGAGAGAGAGAGAGAGAGAGAGAGAGAGAGAGAGAGAGAGAGGAGAGAGAGAGAGAGAGAGAGAGAGAGAGAGAGAGTGTGTGCGTGAGTGCGTGCGGGCGGGCGGGCGCGCGCTCACGAGTTTGTGTATGCATGTGTATATGTGTGTTACATTTTTTTGCTGTTGTCACTGCGGACAGTGGGCAAAGTTATTTACTGTATCTTTTTTTTTTAAAGTCCCCAGCATAATAAACTTTCCCGATAGCCACTGTCATAGGCCTTGCTGTTGTAGGAAGTAAAATCGCCCGGCCATAACCAGGAACCAACGGCCCGCTGACAACAATACATCCTAGGAACGGAAAACCTTCACCTATTGTCAGGCGCACCTTTTTTCCACCGGGGCTTCTTTTGCTTTAACACCGGAGCGAGGCTAAACAGTCTGCGTGAATACCATCAACATAAAGGAACATGTGCCTTCAGCACGCTCCAATACACATTTATCGGTTTTAACCGGGGCGGGCGAGGGGCTCGGGGTGGGTGACTGGGGGGGGGGGGGGGGGGGGGGGGGGCCGGAGGGGGTGGGGGGGGGAGGAGAGAAGGAAAAGTGGGTTAGCTTGATCTGGGCTGGTAAAATTGACAGTCTTGCCTTTGACTCTTTTCTTCTTCTTCTTCTAGTTCTTCTCTCCCCCCCCTCCCCCCCCTCCCGCGACTACATCGGAAAGTTGTCTTTCTGGGTATACACGAAGCGTCTTCATTCTCGGCGATTTCTTCAAAGTATTTATATTCTCGTCAAAATACTCTGTCCGGCATATTATGCATTTGAGCTGAAAAATCAGCAGGCAACGGTCTCTCCTTAAAAGAATAAAAGCTTTCAATACTCTTAACGGCCACCAGTGCTCTCGTTGAGATACATGCAACATAGACAAAGACAGTTCCATTAATATGAATTCATGTTACTGGAAGAAAACAAACAAACAAGCAAACAAACAAACAAAACAAAACAAAAACAAAACAAAGAAACACCTGAAACAAGAATTACTGCTAGCGTTCTAAAACAAGATCCAAACACAAAAAGGTTCAAAATAACACTATTTATTAGCTATCGTAGTAGCACGTAAAAGATCCCGGTCATTCTGCCAAAAGTGCAGGTGGCAGGTTACAGCCAAACACGCATGCACCTTACGTATGTGGCTTTGCATGAAGTGACTTGGTACATGGTTGTATGGTGTACACAGAATGCGCCGAGACGGCAGCAGTTTTATGTGGCACCAGCCATGTCAGCACTGCACGTACACCACTTCGGTGGATAGTCAAAAACGCGCTATAAAAACTTCTCACTCATTTAGAATCACATGCAAGCGCAGTGAGTCTGCTCGAGAACGGAGAATAGCGCTAAATAAAAGCGATCAACAACAACAAATAAAGTAACGGTTCAAAATAACGCTATTTATTTGTGTTTTGTCCTAATAAATAGCGTGATTTTGAACCTTTGATGTGTGTGTATCATGTTACAGTAACTAGTACATGCAGTGTTTTGAATGCAGCTGCTAAATAATGTATTTTGTTACTGCTTTGCACAAGCTGAAAACGGGTCTATGAGACAGATCTGACGTCTTATAGCCTACTCAAAGTACTGTTCTTCTATCCTTATGTTAAAAGTCATTGTATCAAACTAATATTTTACTTCATAAAACAATTGAATTGCAGCCATGAGTCTTTTTGTTGATAATTCTTCCTGCTATGCTTACTGTGCAAGTACAACCATTTGTGTTATTTCCCAGGCCTTTTCAGTTCAAGACAGTATACGCGCTCGGGTAAACCCATATACGCGCTTCCTGACTCGAGTTCCTCAACACCGTAGATCCTCCGTGTCGCACTTTGGCCATTTTTTTTGCCAGTATCTCTGCTCGATCACTTCGTTTGACTCCAGCAGATATTTGTCGCGACAAACACACAAAAGACGCGTTTTGCCTCGACAAACATGTATACTTTTGTCGCGACAAAAGACTTGTTTTGTCGCGACAAACAAGTGTTTGACACGATAAACGTCAGCAGACGTGTCTGTGACAATGTTGTGAGGCCGTTGTAAAAAAAGTAATTTGTTGCAATGGCTATTGTTCGCCCATTTTCTACAGCGATCAATGCCACATGTGCAGTTTGTGGTCTGGGCGAGCAAAGCATACACAACGTAGGCATGTAGCCTACTAATTAACGGACTTCAAAAGCGCTGAAATGGAAGAGACACCTTTCCCCTTGGACGCGAGAGCTTCACACCTGAAATGTAAACATTAACAATCCATTAAAGGTGCTCTGAAGGGCTGCCGGTGTCGCAGCCTCCTTTCTCTCTCCCGTTCCGGGTGACCCTGTGCGCTGACTACAGCAAACTCTCTCGGTCTCCTCCACCCCCCTCCCCCTTCCAAGCCCCATGTATCTATGTCTCATTTTCCTGTAACTGTCACTGTGTGTCCATCTGCAGCTCTCTCTCTCTCTCTGCCTATGTCTCTTGTACCTGTATTTGTCACTGTCTGTCTTTGTATCTGCATCTCTCTCTCTCTCTCTGCCTATGTCTCTTGTATCTGTATTTGTCACTGTCTGTCTTTGTATCTGCAGCTCTCTCTCTCTCTGCCTATGTCTCTTGTACCTGTATTTGTCACTGTCTGTCTTTGTATCTGCAGCTCTCTCTCTCTCTCTCTGGCCTATGTCTCTTGTACCTGTATTTGTCACTGTCTGTCTTTGTATCTGCAGCTCTCTCTCTGCCTATGTCTCTTGTACCTGTATTTGTCACTGTCTGTCTTTGTATCTGCAGCTCTCTCTCTCTCTCTGCCTATGTCTCTTGCATCTGTATTTGTCACTGTCTGTCTTTGTATCTGCAGCTCTCTCTCTGTGGATCTCTGTCTCTGTCTCTCTCTCTCTCTCTGTTTTTGTCTCTCTCTGTCTCTGCCTATGTCTCTTGTACCTGTATTTGTCACTGCCTGTCTTTGTATCTCCAGCTCTCTCTCTCTGGATCTCTGTCTCTGCCTATGTCTCTTGTACTGTCTGTATCTGTCACTGTCTGTCTTGGTATCTGCAGATCTCTCTCTCTCTCTCTGTGGATCTCTGTCTCTGTCTCTCTGTCTCTGTCTGTCTGTCTGTCTGTCTGTCTCTCTCCCACATTTTTTTTAATGCTCATTATCGACTTGTTTCTCGGTTTACTGGTGTCCATTTCAACATGGTTTGTATGAATGTACATGTACTCAACATACTGTAGCTCTTTGTATCCTTAGTTAATAGTAGTTTCCTCATGGGCCAGGGCTGGATGTAAAAGACCTCGAGTCTTCTCCATTACCCTCGTAAAATAAGTTTATTCATTCATTCATTCATTCATTCTTCTCTCTCTCTCTCTCTCTCTCTCTCTCTCTCTCTCTCTCTCTCTCTCTCTCTCTCTCTCTCTCTCTCTCACCCTAACCCCGCTCTCCCACATCTCTCTATGTCTCTTGCTCCTATATCTGTCACTGTCTTTGTATCTGCCGCTCTGTCTCTCTGTCTGTCTCTCTGTACCCCTCTCTGTCTGTCTGTCTCTGTCTCCTCAAACACCCCCACACCCATCCAAGCCCCACCAATCTGTCTGTCTCTTGTTCCTGTATCTGTCAAAGTCTGTTTTTCTGTCTGCAGCTCTCTCTGTCTGTTTCTCTCCCCATCAAACACTCGCGCCTCTCCCTGTCTATTTCTCTAGTTCCTGTATCTTTCACTGTCTGTCTTTGTATCTGCATTTTTCTTTCTGTCTCTCTGTGTCTCTGTCTCTCTCTGTCTCTGTGTCTCTGTGTATCTGTCTCTCTGTCTCTGTCTGTCTGTCTGTCTCTCTTTCTGTGAGTGTGTGTGTGTGTGTGTGTGTGTGTGTGTGTGTGTGTGTGTGTGTGTGTGTGTGTGTGTGTGTGTGTGTGTCTGTCTGTCTGTCTGTCTCTGTCTCTCTCTGTCTGTCTGTCTGTCTGTCTTTGTCTGTCTCTCTGTCTCTGTCTCTGTCTCTGTCTCTGTCTCTCTCTCTCTCTCTCTCTCTCTCTCCCATTCGTTGTTAGAGCGATCAACCAGTTCATTGGCCTCTCGAAAGAAGTTCGGGTTGACCCACTTTGGAAAGCCGCCGACAGCCCCATGTAAACACAGCGCCACCCAGTATTATACCAGCGTGTAAAATGCAGTGTTCTAATCGAGTGTTTACATGGCGTGATTTTTCCGACGGCTGTCGAGACAGAGCTGAGTTTCGGAAAAGCGGCGAGGATTTTATTGTGGCTTGTGTTTGTTCTTTGTGCCAAACTTACGTCATAACTACTGAAGTCAGAAGCCACGAACGAATGAAGTGACGGAGGATAGCACTTGGTGACCGCTTACTTTGGCTGGCAGTGGATCAGTAAACTTTGTCTGGGGAGGGACTGTGGTGTGAAACGACAAGAGAAAGTTAATCCTATTTCCCCAGTGGATCCGATGAACCACGTACAGGTCTTATAATAATACTAATGTACATTTATCATGCGCTCATCAACGCCCTGAGCGCTCACATGATACATATTAACCTAAATATGATAATCTATACACACGTTGAGCACAGTCCTACCAAAACAACCCACACAAAACACAATACGGAAAGACAGACAACTCTCCCCCACACACACACAAAACCACAATGAATTCAAATGTGTACGACACTGATCTGTATCATACATCATACATGCGCGCGCACACACCCCCCCCCCCCACACACACACACACACTGACAGTAGCAGAAACTGGGTACTGATGATAGTTGGGGCGAAAATACTGTGAGAAGAGGAAGGTTTTCAGATTATTGCGAATCTCAGTGTGTGTAAATGGGATTATTGCGAATCTCTGTGTAAATGGGATTATTGCGAATCTCAGTGTGTGTAAATGGGATTATTGCGAATCTCAGTGTGTAAATGGGATTATTGTGAATCTCAGTGTGTGTAAATGGGATTATTGTGAATCTCAGTGTGCGTAAATGGGATTATTGTGAATCTCAGTGTGTAAATGGAATTAATGCGAATCTCAGTGTGTGTAAATGGGATTATTGTGAATCTCAGTGTGTGTAAATGGGATTATTGTGAATCTCAGTGTGCGTAAATGGGATTATTGTGAATCTCAGTGTGTAAATGGGATTATTGCGAATCTCAGTGTGTTGTATAATGGGATTATTGCGAATCTCAGTGTGTAAATGGGATTATTGTGAATCTCAGTGTGTGTAAATGGGATTATTGTGAATCTCAGTGTGCGTAAATGGGATTATTGCGAATCTCAGTGTGTAAATGGGATTATTGCGAATCTCAGTGTGTGTAAATGGGATTATTGCGAATCTCAGTGTGTAAATGGGATTATTGTGAATCTCAGTGTGTGTAAATGGGATTATTGTGAATCTCAGTGTGCGTAAATGGGATTATTGCGAATCTCAGTGTGTAAATGGGATTATTGCGAATCTCAGTGTGTAAATGGGATTATTGCGAATCTCAGTGTGTGTAAATGGGATTATTGCGAATCTCAGTGTGTAAATGGGATTATTGCGAATCTCAGTGTGCGTAAATTGGGCCGGGAAAACAAGCAGTGGGAACCGAGTGGGTCCAGATGACACCGTAAAAACCTTAGTGGGAACTTCTGTGAGCCAACCCTGTCAAAGTCTTTTTCTCCTGCTGGATTAGCCCTGATATAACCCTTTGTGGTTGACTGGACTCAAAGCACTAACTAACTAACTAACTAACTAACTAACTAACTAACTAACTAACTAACTAACTAACTAACCAGCTAACTAACTAACTAGCTAACTAACTAACTAGCTAACTAGCTAACTAACTAAATAACTAGCTAGCTAACTGGCTAACTAACTAGCTAACTAACTAACTAGCTAACTAACTAACTAGCTAGCTAACTAGCTAACTAACTAACTAGCTAACTAGCTAACTAACTTCTGTTGGCTGCAGCTCCATCATCTGTGTCGACTTCAGAGGCACTGGCCCCAAGCCGCTCGTCCTGGCAATCCCCAACCAAACTCCAAGCACTGGTTTACGACATCCTTCCTCCAACCACTAACCATAATTGATTACGCCATAGGTCTCCAAAAACTGTCAGCTAAGGGGCAGTGTTTTTGGTGGTGCTGAAATGGCAGTAACTTCGTAACAGACAACTCAGATTGTATTAGGCTTTTCTTTCATAATCGCCCACGTTGCTTACACCAGAACAAATAAAACCAAAATTGTTTTAATAGAAGCAAAACGCTCGACGATCTTCCTTGAAAAGACGAGAGAGGGCCACGATCGTCATTCAGGCCAAAAATAGAAACTGTTTCAAAAGCGACACTGAGGAAATTTCAGATGAACAGGGCGGAGCGCTTATGGGCTTTCTCCGGCGCGTAGTTACCATCTTGAACTGAACTACCGAACTGGAATTTTAGATCCAGGGACCTGCTATTACTGCTTTAGGCTCAGTCCGTTACAGACGGTCTGTCTCATGCAATGGCGGCTTGGTAAGGGACAACACCTGAAAGCCCTGACGAATAAGAGGATCATACTTTCAGTGACGTAGAGAGACAGAAAAAAAGAAAAAAGAAAAAAAAAGAAAAAACAGAAAAAAAGGTGGACGGGGGTAGGTGGGGGTGGATGGGTGCGGTTGGGGGGTGGGGGCGAACCACACACTGAAACGCGACTTTTCGTTATTTGAGGAAGCAGACACATTGATCCATGACCGTATACGTGAACCACAGAAGGTATGCGGCCCTAACGCCGGCCAAGGACAGTCAGTCGACTCAGTGCAGACAGGTTACAGTCATTCTCTCTCGAAAGATATTTGACTCTGCAGATACGCCATGCGAAAGTTGATCACAAACTGTGTGGGTCACAAGCGGGACAAGTGTGCTGTGTAAACTGCTGTCACCGACGCTTGTGAAAGAAACCAGTTTGCATAACAACAAGACCGAAAAGAACCATGTGGCAGTGTTGCTCTTTTAACCCCTTCACTGCCATGATGTCACTTGAAACCAACCAATAAAAGTGGGAAATCTGAAACCCTTGTGAGTCATAGTTCAGGAGCTGTGTGAGAGTCGAGGTGGCCGTCCTGGG
>JABMCL010003469.1:1125000-1135000 GCA_018857735.1 Alviniconcha marisindica | reverse complement strand
TCGCGGCGTGTGTGTGTGTTGTGTGTGTGGTGTGTGTAGGTGTTTGTGTGTAGTGTGTGTGTGTGTGTGTGTGTGTGTGTGTGTGTTGTGTGTGTGTGTGTGTGTGTGTGTGTGTGTGTGTGTGTGTGTGTGTGTGTGTGTGTGTGCGTGCGGGTGGTGCGTACGTGCGTGCTGTGTTGTGTAGTGTTGTCAGTGTGTGTGTGTGTGTGTGTGTGGTGTGTGTGGTGTGTGGTGTGTGTGGTGTGTGTGTGTGTGGTGTGTGCGTGCGGCGTGCGTGCGTACGTGCGTGCTGTGTGTGTAGTGTTGTCAGTGATGGTGTGTTGTGTGTGTGTGTGTGTGTGTGTGTGTGTGTGTGTGTGTGTGTGTGTGTGTGTGTGTGTGTGTGTGTGTGTGTGAGTGTGTGTGTGCGTGCGTCGCGGTGCAGCCGCTGTGCCGGCGTGCGTGCGCGGTGCAGCCGTACTGTGAAGGGTTATCAGTTACTCCTGAGTGGTGTCAGCCGGCAGGGCGGGGTATACCGTCATTTTTGTTGATATCAGTGTCACAGCCTAAATCCGCGTCCCCTGTCACTCGGTCAGATATGGCTCTGTAAAAATGGCCGCTATTATTATTATTATTATTATTATTATTATTATTATTATTAAAAGGTCACAGTCAAAATATCTCAAAACTGGTTTGGCCACCGGCCGGGTAGCCTCGGCGTCTACATCACGGCGGAACCGGCAACTTGCGGTCGAGTCAGTCAGTCGCGGCCGCTTACCGTGCAACTGATGATGTTCCGCGGCCGTCGCGGTCCGCGGCGACTCAGTCAGTCCCGGCCGGACGACAGAATTGTCAGTGCAGAAAAAAATATTTTTTTAAAATATTTTTTTAATGAGGAGCTAGACTGGTTTCACTGAAAATGAGGAAAATGAAAAACTGACGAGGATTCGTTTCAACGCGTGGTGGACTGACCTTGCGTGGAATCGAGTCAACGTTTATGTCAGTTCTGGTACCATGTTCTACATCGAGGCATTACAGCAGTTACTATTTGAGGCTACACCTTTCGGCTGACTTGGCTGAGTGGCTCAGCCGCTGGTTTTTGCCACGCTGGCGGCACTTGGCGCTCGCGGTGAGTCAATGTATAAATCCAGACACACGTCAGCCGGATTATAAAAGTGTAGCGCTCTGACCTTCTTCCGGAAGGAAACATGGTGCTTAACGTCCACAGGAACCATAAGGCTTATTAGGGACGGGGCCCTCTTCCGTTACTTACTTGGTTTATATATATATATATATATATATATATATATATATATATATATATATATATATATATATATATATAAAACAAAGATAGTGTAGGCGAGATAACTCGTAGGATATTGAGAGTTGCGTCCCCTGGCAAAATGGCGGAACGGGTGAGTTGGAGGCGTATGTGCCGACCATTGTCGGCATATTGATTTTGTGTTTACATCCTGTTTCACACATACAATAGACAAGGCCTTCAGTAAATCAGATTTTGTTGAACGTAATGATTCCTTTGGAAAAATTGTAGATGCCATTATACAGGAGTTAGCTTTTGTTCTTTGCGCACAGTGTCAGTAACTCATTAGTCTCAATCTGATTAGTCTGCTCCAGCTAGTACATCAGGCTTGTTCCTCCACGTCCAAATAGCAGATCTACACCATAAATCATAATTCTGATTAGTCTGCTACTAGTCTGCTTCAGTTGTGTGTTTCCATGCCACTGGCAGTTAGTCCTTTTTTTATAAGTTTTAAACGAAGGTGGACATTGGAGTCTTTAACGTGCGTAAGTATCGATTTTACTGCCTGCTGTGCACACGAATGGGAGACAGGCGCAGGTCAGCTAAAGTGCTGACTTAGACTTAGAGTCCTTTGCCCTGTGACGTCCATTAACTTTATTTTTAAGGCCATAGGCCTTTAGGCTATCTGAGTATCTCTAAATTGATGGAGGACCAGATTATTTTTTTGGGGGTACATATCTGCAGTGATCTTATTGCATTCTCAATTATAGTATTAAGGATTAATACCCATCTGGTGATCAGAACACTTTTGTGCCTGCCATAAGACTTAAAGAGTTCCACCAGAAGTGGCTGACAGCTATCGCTCTCTCTCACACACACACACACACACACACACACACACACACACACACACACACACACACACACACACACACACACACACACATTGGCACTTGTATGCAAACACAAGGTTCCCAGGGTCCTTACAGGTGATTACAAGTACAAGCACTTACAAATTGAATTTGCCAAGTAAGGCCTTAGAAGTCCTTCTATTTGCATCATGGTCCTTACAAGTCTAGCTAATACTAAAAATGCTAGTACTGTAGTAGTAGTAGTTATAAAACTTAAAAGCCTCTTATTTTTCCAAGTCAGCGACACTGGATGGCTCCACACATTTACTGAATTTTGAAATTGTTCAGACATAGGTTGAGATGATGTCTGAAGCAGATGATGCTTTCCTCCATGTTCATTTAGATCACGTGCAGCCAAAATCACAGTCGCAAGATTACGTGATAACTTCTGGGTCAGCCATTTGGTTGCAAATTTGAACTGTGCAAGAACCTGAGCTAACAGCAAAGATGCTGAGAAAATGTCCATTTGAAGACCGCTGGCTAAAGGATGGTGCATACCAGGAGTGGGTTCTAAAAGATAAGCTGGACAGACACTACGCTCGATGTGTGATATGCGAAATATGGCTCATTTTTTGTGTTCCTAACTGTTGTGATGGTCCTTACAAAATCTAATATTGGTCCTTGCAAGTCCCTGTAACTGTAACTGTGTAAGGTCCTTATTTGGCTCTAGTCCAAGTCCTTGGGAACCATAAAGCACATCAGTGATGGAAATGGAAGAACAGGGGCAGTGAGAGACTTCATCAGTCCATGCACATGGACAGCATGCTCAAGTACTGAAGTAGCCCAGGATGGGAAAAGCAAATTACAATCTATAAATGATTACAATTCCATTATCAACACACAGGGGAGTTAATTAGCACTCAAAAGATGCCACACAAATACAAGAAGAAAGACCTGAGTCATTTATGGTAACTCTCAGTCTCACTTGCATAAACATGTGAGCAAATACAAGGTACGTAAACTCCACCAAAAGTACATCCACTGGTTCCAGTGGAACCACTGATGAAAGAACACCCTGATGACAGACTACACATTCTTTGGACCACCTTTTCTTCCAAAGAAGAGTCTGAAACTGTACCCACTGTATGGTAAATTACCCATGACCAAAGACCACTCCTTGTTTTAAAACTGTGTATTCTTCTTCTGATCTGAAGAATCTTGCTATACCTGTCATCTGGCAAATCACCACAGCCAAAGGACCATGCCTTGTTTTAAGAGAACCTTTTCTTCTTCTGAAGACTGAAACCACCCTTCATATTGCTGCTTGCCTCTGACCAGGGATCACCCCCTTTTAATTAAAAGAAAAGAAAAAGACTGTTAGTGTTACAATCCTGATATTTTTGGGTGACAGTCATAAAAGTCTGGTTCCACTGCCAGAGAGAGTAATCAAAAGGAGTAATACCTGTGTTTAGCGCTGCATGATATCCTTGCTTTCATATCCTCAGACATTATAGTCACAAGATTAACCGTAATACAGAATGAACTGTTTGACACTGCTGAGTTATAATGTCAAAATAGTTTTTAATTTTTTTATATGTCATCTGTTCACACACATACAGCCCCATCCACCCCCCAGCCCCCAGCACATGCACACAGACAAGCGGAGTTCCGAAGGACTTCTGGGGCTACTATTTTAGTCACAGTGGACACTGTCTAAAATTGCTCCAAGTAAACAATAGAAAGGATCTAGTACCTGTTTTATATTATCACTGCAGTTTGTTATATTATGTGATTGCGTGTATATATATATATATATATATATATATATATATATATATGTCAGTAAATGTAAATGATATATATATAATATATATTATTTACATGTATATAGTATGTGAACAAGCATGTTGAGCTCACACTGTGGGGAATAGGGCTATAGAAAATTTATGTATTATGATTATTATGCAGGGAGGGTGTAGGGGGGAACAAAAATAAGCTTGGTATTCCACAGTATAATTCAATTCAATTCAATTAAAAAAACTTTAATTGTCCCGCAAGGGGCAATTTTGTTGTCGTCATGGCAGGCTCGTAAATTAATAATACATAAAGTTAAGAGAACAATAAAACAAACACAACACCACCAACAAAAGGGTCTTACTTTAACCATAGTTATAAAAAAAGAACTGTGACATCATAAAATAGTAATGAACTTAAGATCACATATTTGTTTTTGTTTATCACAAGGTAATATAATTAAAACAATTAATTAAAGTACCACACAGCAATTAAAACAATACCTAACACACACACACACACACACTGTGGCACAGTCACACACCGTGGCACACACGTACACACACACACACACATCATATACGCGCAATCAAGTAGTTAATGCTGTGTTGATCCTTTAAAACAGTAAAGAGCAAAAAGCAAAACCAGTTTGTTTGGCAAAACAACAAGAAGGAAGGTAGGTCCACTGATTCCCAGATTTCATAATACTGGCCAGTCAGGGCTGCAAACAAAATGGCACATTTAGCAGTGACACTCACTGTGCCTTAAAGGGGAATGAAAACAAAATGGCACATTTAGTAGTGACACTCACTGTGCCTTAAAGGGGAGTAAAAACAAAATGGCACATTTAGCAGTGACTCTCACTGTGCCTTAAAGGGGAGTGAAAACAAAATGGCACATTTAGCAGTGACTCTCACTGTGCCTTAAAGGGGAGTGAAAACAAAATGGCACATTTAGCAGTGACTCTCACTGTGCCTTAAAGGGGAATGAAAATAATATGGCACATTTAGCAATGACACTCACTGTGCCTTAAAGGGGAACCAAAACAAAATGGCACATTTAGCAGTGACACTCACTGTGCCATAAAGGGAAAACAAAACTACATTTAGCAATGACTCACTGTGCCTTAAAGGGGAACCAAAACAAAATGGCACATTTAGCAAAAACACTCACTGTGCCTTAAAGGGGAGTGAAAACAAAATGGCACATTTAACAGTGACTCTCACTGTGCCTTAAAGGGGAACCAAAACAAAACGGCACATTTTGCAGTGACACTCACTGTGCCTTAAAGGGGAACCAAAACAAAATGGCACATTTAGCAGTGACACTCACTGTGCCTTAAAGGGAAACCAAAACAAAATGGCGCATTTAACAATGACACTCACTGACACTGTGCCTTAAAGTACAAACTGTGTTAAAGGGGAACCAGAAGAAAAAACTGTGTTAAAGGGGAACCAGAAAAGCACATTTAGCAACACGGAATGAAAACAAAATGGCACATTTAGCAATGACACTCACATTGCCTTGAAGAGGAACCAAAACAAGGAAGCATCACAGGTCTTGTTGACAGGAATGGATCTAAAAAGAAAAAAGAAAAACACCTTTCTAATATCTATACTGGTTTTCTCATTTTCTGGTTTCTGTTAGTGTTGGTGTTAAAAAGCGTTCTTTGAAAGTTGTAAAAAATATATGACAGAGTGCTGCCATGTTGTACCCAGCAGTCTATACCAGTGATGTCATGAGCAAGGCTCATGGGGTGCAGAAATATCAAATATGACATGAGCCAAACCTTTCTGCTAAATAAACAGTAGAGAGTGAACCAACAGGGTTGCACCATGGCCCATGCAGAACTAAGATTCGAAGTGACAATCCACTCTCCTCTGAGGCTGTGTGTTCAATTGTTAAGTGTTTGATCATGTATTTAATTCCCAGACTTGGAAAGATGCACTACATAGCAGTGGGCATTCAGGCTTTAAACCCTGTGGCAGACTCAGGCAGTTTTGCCTTTCAAACATGGATATATATATGATAATAATCAATGGGCAAAGCCACTGGGTACTGTTGGTGAAAAATGCATGCATGTACGCATGCATGCACGCACACACACACACACACACACACACACACACACACACACACACATTCACACACAAACACACACACACACTCACACTCACACACACACATGCACGCATGCACACACACTCTCCCGCTCTCTCTCTTCCTCTGTCTCCATATAAACTCCTATGGCTACACTGATATCTGGTAACATTGGCAATTATTTCCATTTCATTATTTCCATTAGTGATTGTATGCACACACACATACCCAAGCCCACCCCACCAAAAATAAAAAAATAAAAAAAATCCACCAGCATCACCTAGTTTGAGATTTAGTGTTGCCACTGTAGAGCCAGCCAGGGAGGGAATGTGTTCCTATTTTGCAGCCTCACCCTGGTCTGGGGTTAGCATAGAGAAGGGAAGCATTGATGCAGGAGTGGGAAAATCAATATTCGGTGCTGAGGGAGAGGGAGAGTGAGAGAGCCAGCAGTGGTTGTGGTACACAAGATGTATACAGCCTACTGGCAGAAACCAGCTTCCCTGGCTGCTGTCCAACAGGGCTTGTCTGTGTTTGGGAGCTGTCCTCTGGCTGGATTTGAGCCTTGCTGAGCTGTCCATTGAGCTGCAGTCACTGCAACAGCTGTGTGGCTGGGCCTTTGATTTCTAGGCTGCAAGTGGTCACTTGTTTTGCCCTCTGGGATGGCCAAGGTCAGACAGTGCTGACTTTGATTTGCTTATTGCCTGGAAATGATGATAGTGTGTTTGTGTGGGACTGGAAGGTTCCCAGTCAGTGCCGGGCGTGGAGATTTGTTCTGTTGCGCCTGTCTGGTGTTAAGGTTCCTGTGGTGTTGTGCATGTCTGGCATGAAAATTCCTGTTGACCATTGTGTTGTGAGTGTAGCTGTCATAGAGTCTGATATGAATGTTCCCTTTGTGTTTTGTGCATCTAGTTTGAAAGTTGCCGTTGTGCTGAGTGCGCGTGGTGTGAAGGTTCCCATGGCATTGTGCTCTGTGTGTGCGTGTGGTGTGACAGTTCCGATTGTGCCATGTGTATGGTGTGACAGTTCCCACTGTGCTGTGTATATGAAGGTTCCCATTGTACTGTGTGCATGGTGTGGAGGTTCCCACTATGCTGTGTGTGTGGTGTGGAGGTTCCCACTGTGCTGTGTGTGTGGTGTGGAGGTTCCCATTGTGCTGTATGTGTGGTGTGGAGGTTTCCACTGTGCTGTGTGTGTGGTGTAAAGGTTCCCATTATGCTGTGTGTGTGGTGTGGAGGTTCCCATTGTGCTGTGTGTGTGGTGTGGAGGTTCCCACTATGCTGTGTGTGTGGTGTGGAGGTTCCCACTGTGCTGTGTGTGGTGTGAAGGTTCCCACTGTGCTGTGTGTGTGGTGTGGAGGTTCCCACTGTGCTGTGTGTGTGGTGTGGAGGTTCTCACTGTGCTGTGTGTGTGTGGTGTGAAGGTTCCCATTGTGCTGTGTGTGGTGTAAAGGTTCCCATTGTGCTGTGTGTGTGGTGTAAAGGTTCCCACTGTGCTGTGTGTGGTGTAAAGGTTCCCATTGTTCTGTGTGTGGTGTGAAGGTTCCCATTGTGCTGTGTGTGGTGTGGAGGTTCCCATGTGTGTGTGTGTGGTGTGGAGGTTCCCATTGTGCTGTGTGTGTGGTGTGGAGGTTCCCATTGTGCTGTGTGTGTGGTGTGGAGGTTCTCATTGTGCTGTATGTGATGTGAAGGTTCCCACTGTGCTGTGTGTGTGGTGTGAAGGTTCCCATTGTGCTGTGTGTGTGGTGTGGAGGTTCCCACTGTGCTGTGTGTGTGGTGTGGAGGTTTCCACTGTGCTGTGTGTGTGGTGTGGAGGTTCTCATTGTGCTGTGTGTGATGTGAAGGTTCCTACTGTGCTGTGTGTGTGGTGTGGAGGTTCCCATTGTGCTGTGTGTGTGGTGTGGAGGTTTCCACTGTGCTGTGTGTGTGGTGTAAAGGTTCCCATTGTGCTGTGTGTTGGGTGTGGAGGTTCCCACTGTGCTGTGTGTGTGGTGTGGAGGTTCTCACTGTGCTGTGTGTGTGGTGTGGAGGTTCTCATTGTGCTGTGTGTGTGGTGTGGAGGTTTCCACTGTGCTGTGTGTGTGGTGTGGAGGTTCCCATTGTGCTGTGTGTGTGGTGTGGAGGTTCCCACTGTGCTGTGTGTGATGTGTGGAGGTTTCCACTGTGCCGTGTGTGTGGTGTGGAGGTTTCCACTGTGCTGTGTGTGTGGTGTGAAGGTTCCCATTGTGCTGTGTGTGTGTGGTGGAGGTTTCCACTGTGCTGTGTGTGTGGTGTGGAGGTTCCCACTGTGCTGTGTGTGTGGTGTGGAGGTTCCCATTGTGCTGTGTGTGTGGTGTGGAGGTTCCCATTATGCTGTGTGTGTGGTGTGGAGGTTCTCACTGTGCTGTGTGTGTGTGGTGTGGGAAAGGGTTCCCATTGTGCTGTGTGTGGTGTGAAGGTTCCCATTGTGCTGTGTGTGGTGTGGAGGTTTCCACTGTGCTGTGTGTGTGGTGTGAAGGTTCCCATTGTGCTGTGTGTGTGGTGTGGAGGTTTCCACTGTGCTGTGTGTGTGGTGTGGAGGTTCTCATTGTGCTGTGTGTGATGTGAAGGTTCCCACTGTGCTGTGTGTGTGGTGTGGAGGTTTCCACTGTGCTGTGTGTGTGGTGTAAAGGTTCCCATTGTGCTGTGTGTGTGGTGTGGAGGTTTCCACTGTGCTGTGTGTGTGGTGTAAAGGTTCCCATTGTGCTGTGTGTGTGGTGTGGAGGTTCCCACTGTGTTGTGTGTGTGGTGTGAAGGTTCCCATTGTGCTGTGTGTGGTGTGAAGGTTCCCATTGTGCTGTGTGTGGTGTGAAGGTTCTCACTGTGCTGTGTGTGTGTGGTGTGGAGGTTCCCATTGTGGTGTGTGTGGTGTGAAGGTTCCCATTGTGCTGTCTGTGTGGTGTGGAGGTTTCCCTTGTGTGGTGTGAAGGTTCCCATTGTGCTGTGCATATGGTGTGGAGGTTCCCATTGTGCTGTGTGTGTGGTGTGGAGGTTCCCACTGTGCTGTGTGTGTGGTGTGGAGGTTCCCACTGTGCTGTGTGTGGTGTGGAGGTTCCCACTGTGCTGTGTGTGTGGTGTGGAGGTTCTCATTGTGCTGTATGTGATGTGAAGGTTCCCATTGTGCTGTGTGTGTGGTGTGGAGGTTCCCATTGTGCTGTGTGTGTGGTGTGGAGGTTCTCATTGTGCTGTATGTGATGTGAAGGTTCCCATTGTGCTGTGTGTGTGGTGTGGAGGTTCCCACTGTGCTGTGTGTGTGGTGTGGAGGTTCCATTGTGCTGTGTGTGTGGTGTGGAGGTTCCCACTGTGCTGTGTGTGTGGTGTGGAGGTTTCCACTGTGCTGTGTGTGTGGTGTGGAGGTTCCCATTGTGCTGTGTGTGTGGTGTGGAGGTTTCCACTGTGCTGTGTGTGTGGTGTGGAGGTTCCCACTGTGCTGTGTGTGTGGTGTGGAGGTTCCCACTGTGCTGTGTGTGTGGTGTGGAGGTTCTCATTGTGCTGTGTGTGATGTGAAGGTTCCTACTGTGCTGTGTGTGTGGTGTGGAGGTTCCCATTGTGCTGTGTGTGTGGTGTGGAGGTTTCCACTGTGCTGTGTGTGTGGTGTGGAGGTTCCCATTGTGCTGTGTGTGTGTGGTGGAGGTTCCCACTGTGCTGTGTGTGGTGTGGAGGTTCCCACTGTGCTGTGTGTGATGTGAAGGTTCCCACTGTGCTGTGTGTGAAGGTTCCCATTATGTGTGTGTGTGTGTGTGTGTGTGTGTGTGTGTGTGTGTGTGTGTGTGTGTGTGTGTGTGTGTGTAAGGTTCCTATTGTGTGTGTGTGGGTGGAAGGTTCCCATTATGTATGTGTGTGTGTGTGGAAGGTTCTCATTGTGTGTGTGTGTAGGTGGAAGGTTCCCATTGAGTTGTGTGTGCCTGGTGTGATTTTGGGCCATGGACAGGATAGGGGACTTGGGGGTGGCGTTTATGAGTTTGTAATCTGACTCATGGTCTGTAATTTCACCTATG
>JABMCL010003469.1:1112500-1120000 GCA_018857735.1 Alviniconcha marisindica | reverse complement strand
TCAATTTTACAGTTTTAGCCAGGCTAAAGTGGTAATGACAGTGTGCTGCAAACAACAGTGTTCTTATTACTTTTCTGATGATCTTTTTCCTTTTTAATATTGGTTCAGAGAAAACATTGTTGCTGAAGAGAAAATTGTGATTCACCCGATGGGCTAGTGGTTTTTGGTCTTGACATGTCTGGATGCTTTTTTGGTCCTGTCTCAGGTAGCTGGGCGAGTGTGCTTCCGCTGCCCTGAATAAAGGGGTGATTTTTCTTTTTGCAAAAGAACAAAGCTGAATTCTTTAGGTTATTATAGTCTGCATAATTATAAGAATGTTGTCTACCAAACAACCAATATGGGACAATTTCCTTCTTATGGCCATGTCAGCTTCAAAAATGTATGCCAGGATTTGTTGGAGAAGATAGTGTTCCTGCGGTTACTTTACTGGTGATTTCAGGAAATTTGGGTCTGGTTCTCAGGGGGAAATCAAGCAGCCAGAGTGCAGCCCTACCCAAAATCCCCACCAGCCTGCAACAGAAACAACAACGCATTTGATGTTTGTATCTGTGTGCAGTTCTGGGGGCCCGACATCACTGGACAGCGACAAGCTGGCGGCGGAGTTCCTGATGACCTTTGGTGGGCATGCTCTGACCATTGATCAGCCACTGGTCTTCAGCTATGAGTCCAAGATCTACTCCTGCAGAATCAAGGAGGTGGAAGGTTTGTGTGGGTTCCCTCCCTTTGTAATGTTTTTCTTCTGTAATGTGGGTGTAGGTGTGACTGTGTTTGTGGGCGTGTGGGCGATTTTTGGGGCTATGAATGTAGAGGCGGTGGAGGGTAGGAATGTCAGTAATGACCGTGCACTTAATCAATCTCAGAAGCGATGTTTTATGATGTTTTACTAGGTTTTATTTTATTTGTGTACTCTTTGTAACGTTGAATTGTCTAATTGTCCTTTTTTGTGTGGAATTCGAGTGACCCGAAAGACTAATTTTCGTTTTATGCATTTATCATGAATAATAAAGTTTTTTTGTATTTGTATTGTTGGTATTGCTTTCTGTTCACTGGATGCTGTTTATTGGTGTTAGTGCTCTCTTGTCAGAGTGGTCTCTCATCAGTGGTCTTATCAGGGTGGTCTTTTAGCCTTGTGGTCTCTCATCAGTGGTCTTATCAGGGTGGTCGTTTAGCCTTGTGGTCTCTCATCAGTGGTCTTATCAGGGTGGTCGTTTAGCCTTGTGGTCTCTCATCAAGGTGGTCTTTCATCAGAAACCCTGCTGTACTTTATTGTGCTAGTTCTTGTGTTGGATTTCTCCAAAGCGAAATTGTTTGTGTTTCTGTTTGCAGTTCTGGATTTTTCCAATGCCAAATCACAAATGTCAGGCAAACCCAAGCTGGTGAGTACGAGTTATGACTAAGAGTTACAATGAGAGAGAGAGAGAGAGAGAGAGAGAGAGAGAGAGAGAGAGAGAGAGAGAGGGTTAGTTCTCCAAAGCTAACATAGCTCAGTTTAAAGATAAATTGCATTCTAGTCACGTATTGGGCGATTCTGCGAAGCTGGTTTGCTAGAGTGAATGCGCTTTGTAATCTTTCGTGCAAGAAGGCGCGAGAGGTCGCAGCGCACTTCTGGGCTGGTTTCTGAGTAGACGTTGCTTCACGCTGTGTATAACAGTGGAAGTTGAACCTAGAATTGCGAAGCAGTACAAATGCCAATGCTGTTGCAGTCGCAAAAATTACCGTGGAAAGGGGATGTAGGGTGGAAAAAAAGTGTCTTTGCATCGTTTTTTTGGCTGACCAGAAGATCGCGAGTTAATTGAAAAAATGAGTTTTGGGGCATCCTATAGCACGAGCAACAAGTTATTGCTTATTTCCAGACACATTATGACTACGTGCCTCAAAAAATGCCTTTAAAGTTGGCAGTGTAAAATTTGCAAAATTCACTGTCACCGCCTTCCATTGTGAAGAAAGTACGCACCGGACGTAAAAGCAGCCAAGGGACTTAAGCGATGCCGGGCAAAAGTCAAGGGAGTTAACAACCCTGCCTGAATTGCCCAATAGGGCACATGCAGCAGATAAGATGCAACTATTCAAGAGGTATTCAAGAGGTACATTGCATAGTTCAGGAGCTGTGTGAGAGTCGAGGTGGACGTCCTGGGCTGTCCGTCCTAACGAGCCTTCTGGTTTCCGTGGATGTAAAGAATTATTGAACTGTGCTTCAGCATTGGTCACAACTTGTCCCTAATATGTCAACCGACATCTGAGGACATTAAGCAACACTTCACCACCACCACCACCACCACCAGGTACATCGCCCAAAAATCACTCAAACAGGAAGAACTCGAGAAGAGAGGAGTTTTATACAAACGCTGAAAATTAAAAGTCAGACTCAGACACAGAATGACGGTGAAGAAATTGTTCCCACTACAGATTTTTGTTGGCTTTTGATTTCTTTTGATACAAAGTTTTGCAGAGAAGAAGCCATCCTGACGGTCCCACCGGCTTTATTATAAGCTGGCTCTGCTGTATATTTTGTCATGGCAGTGGGTGTGTTGTGTCTCAGTGGTGTCCCGAGCAGATTAGTTTGAGATGATAATAATAATAATAACAATAAAAATAGGGAACTTATAGAGCGCTTTCAATATCTCAAAGCGCTTTACAACTTGAAGAAAAACACACAGTGCACAAATACCCATAATTATACAAAACAGTAGTATACAAGCGTACAAAACATTTACGAAAATTAACAAACATCTTCACAAAAACACACGCACACAAAATCACGCACACGTGCACGTGTGCACACACACACAAACACACACACACACACACACACACATTCACACACACACAAAAGACGGTACAGTGCCAATAAAAAGCACACAAAGATGGTACAAAGTGTTTGTTTGGGTTTGTTTCTGAGTCATTGTTGCTTAACTGTTTTGAAAGACTGATTAGTTTAGATGGTAAAAGTGTTCTTTTTTTGGTTTGCTTCTGAGTTATTGTGGCTTAATTGATTTGAGAGACTGATTAGTTTTATAGTGTTCTTTTTGGTTTGCTTCTTAGTCATTGTTGTTTAACTGATTTGAAAGACTGATTAGTTTAGATGGTACAGAGTGTTCTTTTTGGTTTGTTTTCGAGTCATTGTTGCTTTCTTGATTGGAAAGACTGATTAGTTTTGGATGATAGGAAATGTTCATTTTCGGTTTGTTATCAGAGTAATTGTGGCTTATTTGATTGGAAGGACCAATCAGCTTTGGCTGGTTCAGAGTGTTCTTTTTGATTTTTTGGGGAGTAATTGCAGCTGAATTAATTGAAACTAATGAAAGACTTCTCTGTGAAAACAGTTTGGATCTGACTTATGATCTCTGTTTAGGCTGAGATTGGGCTTCTGACTCCCAACTCTGGTGTGGTGTTTGAAAAAGCAGAAACCTCCAGCCTCATGCTCACAGGAAAGTCCAAGGGGTAAGACATCCTTTTGCACACTGGAATAAATGTCACAGTGTTCGCTGTTTCAGAGCTGAGAGTAAACTCAGTTTCCTTTTTATCGCTGTAGTTATGCAAGACGATGTCATAAGCCAGATAAAAACGCATTTCTTCCGCCAAGCCTTCTGATTGATTTGTACATGCCAACCGCTACCTGTTTCATATTTATGTGTGTATGTGTGTGTGTGTGTGTGCGTGAGTGCGTGTGTGTCAGTTGGGGGCGGGGGTGGGGACTGGGAGGGATGAAATTAAGGGTAGGTAGTAATATAATGATTCATTTTCTTTATATATTGCTGCTTCTCATATGGCACATGTACTTATACATTGTTAGTTGTCATAATTATATGTATTATGTTTGTGAAACTTAGAAAATGTTGGAGAATGTTGTAAAGCGCAGTGAGTTTGGGTACACCAGAGAATAGCGCTGTACAAAAGTTATCTATTATTATTATTAGATTTTGTAATTCCAGCATACAGCATGTCAGAATATCGATTTGGGGATTTAAAGTAAGGGTCCTTATGCTCATGTTCGTGTGATTTTTGCACAGCAAATCGTCACACCAGTCCATCATCAACCCAGACTGGGACTTCAACAAGATGGGCATCGGTGGTTTGGACAAAGAGTTCAGCGCCATCTTCAGGCGAGCGTTTGCTTCCAGAGTGTTCCCCCCTGAAATTGTGGAACAGCTTGGTAAGTAAGCTATGTGGTCCTTTGAAAGCTGGGTGTGTGAACCAGGTGACAAATCACGACGTTATGTTTTAGCTGTGTGTTCCTTTGAAAGCTGGTTGCGTGAACTAGGTGACAAATCACCACTTTGTGTTTTAGCTGTGTGTTCCTTTGAAAGCTGGTTGCGTGAACTAGGTGACAAATCACCACTTTGTGATTAAGCTGTGTTTCCTTTGACTGCTGGTTGTGTGAACTAGATGAAAATTGATCACTTTTTGTTTAACACCCAACAGGACAGTCTGCAGCGTCAGAAAAACAAAGGAAATAGATTAAACTAGAGGAGGCAACACCTGTTAAGATGAAGTCCACTGCAACAGAGGAGTATGGATTGAAGAGTCAGCTGAATAGTGAAACTGCCATCATTATTGAACTTTTTTTATGCATTGCCGTCCATCTTTTAACTTGATCCCGTCTTTGCTGGAATCTTGGAAGTATTTTTCATGTTTTGGTTTGATTTTGGGGCTGCTTTGTATGGGTGAGTAAATTGCTCGCAGCGTGTGCATGTTTGCTGGTGACAGGTCGGTGATAATACTGAAACGTTTGCAGGGATGAAACACGTACGTGGCATCCTCCTGTTTGGACCCCCTGGTACTGGCAAAACTTTGATGGCAAGGTTTGTGCAGTTTATTCAAAACATTTTTATAAGATATATACATATGTTACATCCATGGTTGTTTCTGTCTATAAACGTATAGCACAAATTTTGAATAATAATGAAAATAATGGAAATTTACACAGTGCCCTGCCTATCAGAATGTTTAACAGCCCAGGGCACAGACAAAGCCATGCAAAAGAATAATGGCAATGTGGCAAACAGAACTCGTGCTACAGTACGAGGCTGGAAGAAAAGAGAGAACAAATGACTGGAGGAAACAGTTGAGCCTGACTTGTTTTCGAAATGTTAAGCCCACTGAGATGCTTCCAGGTAAATGTGGCAGTCCTGATGTTTGTTTTTTTCAGTTTATTTTTGGCATTTATTCAGAAACGTGCATCCATCCATGACAATATACCTTTCACTCTCTTTCACACTCCTTTACATCATCACAGTTTTACAAAGCATTTCTTAGTGATGTTAATCCTGCCCAGCTCTTGGCTTCAACTCTTCTCTCTATGCTCTGACTCTGAAGTCTGCTGACATGCATGTGTCCGTTCCTTCCCCAGACAAATTGGTAAGATGCTGAATGCCAGAGAGCCGAAGATTGTGAATGGCCCCCAGATTCTGGACAAGTACGTGGGAGAGTCCGAGGCCAACGTCAGGAAACTGTTCGCTGATGCGGAGGAGGAAGAGAAGAGGGTGAGTCACTGTGGAGACTCTAAGCTTGCAGCAGACGAAGTGATGAAGGGACTGCCAGCCTTGATGCTTATTGCTTGTGCCTGAACAGCAAGGGTCCAGGGTTCAGTTCTGCTTCAAGCTTCACCTTGCCTGGTGCAAGTCTAGGGAGGAAGATTTCAGGGATTTTTATTTTTTATTTTTTATTACCTGAGGATGTTACACTTTGAGCCCCGGTGTGATTTGATTTTCCCGCTAGTCACGGATGAACCACTTGAAAAGAAAAGAACATTTCAAAATTTAATTGGACTCTGACGTGCATGAAAGCGCTGGTATAATAAAAAATACATTAGACTTGATGTAATCTTTGTTTCACCGTGGTTGTTTTGATATCTGTTAGTAAATTGTGTTTTCTGTAAACTCTCCTGTTTTTTACAAGCAGAAAATCAAAACAAAACATTGACAACAACACCAAAACAAACGAGATGAGGATAATAATAATGTAATAAAATGTAATAAATATAATAAAAATACATTAGACTTGATGTAATCTTTGTTTCACCATGGTTGTTTTGATATCTGTCAGTAAATTGTGTTTTCTGTAAACTCTCCTGTTTTTTGCAAGCACCAAAACAAACAAGATGAGGATAATAATAATAATAATGTAATAAAATGTAATAAATATAATAAAAATACATTAGGCTTGATGTAATCTTTGTTTCACCGTGGTTGTTTTGATATCTGTCAGTAAATTGTGTTTTCTGTAAACTCTCCTGTTTTTTGCAAGCACCAAAACAAACAAGATGAGGATAATAATATTAATAATGTAATAAAATGTAATAAATATAATAAAAATACATTAGACTTGATGTAATCTTTGTTTCACCGTGGTTGTTTTGATATCTGTCAGTAAATTTGTTTTCTGTAAACTCTCCTGTTTTTTGCAAGCAGAAAATCAAAGCAAAACATTGACAACATCACCAAAACAAACGAGATGAAGATAATAATAATAATAATAATAATAATAATGGAAATTTGTAAAGCGCCTACCCTGTGGCTCAAAGTGCTGAACAAGCATACACACATAATGTACATTGAGATGGAAAATGTTATCCAAAAAATAAATATGTATATATATATATCAACAAGTGTTCAAGCATAATTATGCAGAAGATGCTCACGCACACACACACACACACACACACACACACACACACACACACACACACACACACACACACACCACACACACTGTACAGACTGATAGGAATGAAGGACAATGTGGTTTAACTGAAATATTCTAAGAAGAGAAATGTCTTGAGTTGGCTTTTGAAGGAAGAGAGAGTAGTGCCTGATGTCTTGGGGGAGATTGTTCCAGATACCCCCCTTCCCCCAACCCCCCGCCCCCCCCAAAATTCCAGACAAAAAACCCACAACAACAACCAACAACAACAACAACAACAAAACCTGCACACACAAAAAATGCAAAAAACACACAACAACAACAACAACCCCCAAACATCAAGACAGCGAACAAAACAAAATGACAAGCAGTGAGTGTAAGTATGAGCTGTTGTGATTGAGAATGATGTGTCCCTGTGTTGCATCCACAGTGTGGCATGAACAGCGGTCTCCACATCATCATCTTTGACGAGATTGATGCCATTTGCAAGGCCAGAGGCTCTGTGGTGAGTATTTTCTTGTGCTGTGGTGCATGTTGTATCAATAACGGCAGTACCAGAGCATGCATGTTCATCCGTGTGGCATAAGCCATGTACAGGCTCAGTAGTGAGTTCTTAGCTGGCCTTTTAATAATAATAATAATAATGTACATTTATCATGCGCTCATCAACGCCCTGAGCGCTCACATGATACATATTAACCTAAATATGATATTCTATACACATGCAGGGCATAGTTCTACCAAAACAATTTACATAAGTATTATTTAAAAAAAAAAAAATTGCACACACACACACACACACACTGACTGTAGCAGAAACTGGGTACTGATATTAGTTAGGATGGAAATACTGTGAGA
>JABMCL010003469.1:1090000-1107500 GCA_018857735.1 Alviniconcha marisindica | reverse complement strand
CTTTACTGATTTGTCTGTTGCTAGGCTCTTTAGTGATCTGTCTGTTGCTAGGTATTTACTGATTTGTCTGTTGCTAAGCTCTTTACTGATCTGTCTGTTGCTAGGTACTTTACTGATTTGTCTGTTGCTAGGCCCTTTACTGATCTGTCTGTTGCTAGGTACTTTACTGATTTGTTTGTTGCTTGGCTCTTTACTGATCTGTCTGTTGCTAGGTACTTTACTGATTTGTCTGTTGCTAGGTACTTTACTGATCTGTCTGTTGCTAGGTACTTTACTGATTTGTCTGTTGCTAGGTACTTTACTGATTTGTTTGTTGCTAGGCTCTTTACTGATCTGTCTGTTGCTAGGTACTTTACTGATTTGTCTGTTGCTAGGCCCTTTACTGATCTGTCTGTTGCTAGGTACTTTACTGATTTGTTTGTTGCTTGGCTCTTTACTGATCTGTCTGTTGCTAGGTACTTTACTGATTTGTCTGTTGCTAGGCCCTTTACTGATCTGTCTGGTGCTAGGTACTTTACTGATTTGTCTGTTGCTAGGTTCTTTAGTGATCTGTCTGTTGCTAGGTACTTTACTGATTTGTCTGTTGCTAGGCTCTTTACTGATCTGTGTGTTGCTAGGCCCTTTACTGATTTGTCTGTTGCTATGCATTTGATTGATTGGTTTGTTTGTTGATAGGCATCCTCCACTGTGGAAGTAGATCCCGATGCTGTGGAAAAGCTGATGATCATGAGGACAGACTTCATCCATGCCCTGCAGAATGACATCAAACCTGTGAGTAAGACAGTAGTGTACAGATACTAGTCACTGAGCAGTTGTTCATGAGACATTAAGTCAAACCTGTGAGTGAGATGCTGTACAGAGACTCAAACCTGTGAGTGAAATAGTGGTGTCCAGAGACTAGAGACAACATTTGGTTAGTCACGTGCATCAGGTCAAACCTGTGAGTGAAATAGTGGTGTCCAGAGACCAGAGACAGCATTTGGTTAGTCACGTGCATCAGGTCCAACCTGTGAGTGAAATAGTGGTGTCCAGAGACTAGAGACAGCATTTGGTTAGTCACGTGCATCAGGTCCAACCTGTGAGTGAAATAGTGGTGTCCAGAGACTAGAGACAGCATTTGGTGAGTCACGTGCATCAGGTCAAACCTGTGAGTGAAATAGTGGTGTCCAAGACTAGTGGCTGAGCAGTCAGTCACAATACATGAGATCAAACCTGCGAGTGAGATAGTGGTGTACAGGCAGACATTGGAGACTGAGGAGTCAGTCACATGCTTTAGGTCAAACCTGTGAGTGAGACTGTGTCCAGAGACTAGGAACTGAGCAGTTGGTCAGTCACATGCATTAGGTCAGACAGCGAAATAGTGGTGTACAGGTAGGCCACATACATTATGTCAAACGGTGTGAGTGAGATAATGGTGTCCTGGGAGGCACTAGAGACTGAGCAATCAGTTGTACGCATTAGGTCAAACACGTGAGTGAGATAGAGTACAGAGACTAGAAACTGAGCAGTTGGTCGATCACATGCATTAGGTCAAACATGTGAGTGAGACTGTGTACAGAGACTAGAAACTGAGCAGTTGGTCGATCACATGCATTAGGTCAAACCATGTGAGTGAGATAGTGGTGTACAGGCACCAGTGACTGAGCTGTTGGCCACATACATAGTGTCAAACCATGTGAGTGAGATAGTGGTGTACAGGCACAGTGACTGAGCTGTTGGCCACATACATAGTGTCAAACCATGTGAGTGAGATAGTGGTGTACAGGCACTCAGTGACTGAGCTGTTGGCCACATACATAGTGTCAAACCATGTGAGTGAGATAGTGGTGTACAGGCACTAGTGACTGAGCTGTTGGCCACATACATAATGTCAAACCATGTGAGTGAGATAGTGGTGTACTGATTGGCACTCAAGACTGAGCAATCAGTCACATGCATTAGGTCAAACATGTGAGTGAGATAGTTGTGTACAGGCACTAGTGACTGAGCAGTCAGCCACATACATCAGGTCAAACCTGTGAATTAGATAGTGGTGCACAGACAGTAGTGACTGATGCAATTGGCCACATACATCAGGTCAAACCTGTGAGTGAGATAATGGTGCACAGACAGTAGCGACTGAGCAATCAGCCACATACATCAGGTCAAACCTGTGAGTGAGATAGTGGTGCACAGACAGTAGTGACTGTGTAATTGGCCACATACATCAGGTCAACCTGTGAGTGAGATAATGGTGCACAGACAGTAGCGACTGAGCAATTGGCCACATACATCAGGTCAAACCTGTGAGTGAGATAATGGTGCACAGACAGTAGCGACTGAGCAATTGGCCACATACATCAGGTCAAACCTGTGAGTGAGATAATGGTGCACAGACAGTAGCGACTGAGCAATTGGCCACATACATCAGGTCAGACCTGTGGGTGAGATAATGGTGCACAGACAGTAGCGACTGAGCAATCGGCCACATACATCAGGTCAAACCTGTGAGTGAGATAATGGCGCACAGACAGTAGCGACTGAGCAATCAGCCACATTCATCAGGTCAGACCTGTGAGGGAGATAGTGGCACACAGACACTAGGGACTGAGCAGTCAGTCAAATTCATCAGGTCAGACCTGTGAGGGAGATAGTGGCGCACAGACACTGGGGACTGAGCAGTCAGTAAACATTCATCAGGTCAGACCTGTGAGGGAGATAGTGGCGCACAGACACTAGACTGAGCAGTCGGTCACATTCATCAGGTCAGACCTGTGAGGGAGATAGTGGCACACAGACACTAGAGACTGAGCAGTCGGTCACATTCATCAGGTCAGACCTGTGAGGGAGATAGTGGCGCACAGACAGTAGCGACTGAGTAGTCAGTCACATACATCAGGTCAAACCTTTAAGGGAAGCAGCAGTCTATTGCCATATGCACTGACAATTCAGCAGTCTTGTTGTGTGCATGTTCTTTTGGATTTGTTCACTGGTGCCCCCTGTGAAGCAGTTATCACACTGTGTACCACAGATAATATGGGCCAACCAAGGCTAAGATGTCAAAAGTAAGCACCTGTAGGTCTTAGGAAGGAATTACAGTTTCTTTGTGGGCATTGCTTTGCCAATCCTCCCTCGGATCTACCATGGTTAATTGCTTTGCCAGTCCTCCTGCAGAACTACAATGCTTAATTGCTTTGCCAGTCCTCCCTCGGATCTACAATGGTTAATTGCTTTGCCAGTCCTCCCTGGGATCTACAATGCTTAATTGCTTTGCCAGTCCTCCCTGGGATCTACAATGCTTAATTGCTTTGCCAGTCCTCCCTGAATCTACAATGCTTAATTGCTTTGCCAGTCCTCCCTGGGATCTGCAATGCTTAATTGCTTTGCCAGTCCTCCCTCAGGTCTACAATGCTTAATTGCTTTGCCAGTCCTCCCTGGGATCTACAATGCTTAATTGCTTTGCCAGTCCTCCTTCAGATCCACAATGCTTAATTGCTTTGCCAGTCCTTCAGATCCACAATGCTTAATTGCTTTGCCAGTCCTCCCTCAGATCTACAACTAACCATGCTGAGCCTTGGTTGTCAGTTTTGTCTTTCAATAACAATTGTCTTGTACAATAACATTACTGGTAAAACTGAAGGGAGCGGTGGGTCACAGTGCGGCCTATTGAACTGGCGCACTTTGGTTGGTGCACTTTAGCTGAGTCTTCTATACAATAATACGTACAGTACAAAAAATATTTGCATACAAAGTGTCTGTCCCCTGCAATTCAGACCTCTATCTGCACACTGACTTAGAACAATAGTGTGGTATCATTTGTAGTGATTCCGCCAAAGCAGACTTTCCAGTGCAACCAAACCACAAATGTTTTCCGACTGCTTACCCCTCAGGCCTTTGGCAGCAGCAAAGAAGCACTGGACACTTTCCTGGCCAACGGAGTCATCATGTGGGGAGAGTCCGTCACGCGCGTCCTGGAGGATGGCGACCTCATCGTCTCGCAGACACGCTCCAGTGACCGCACGCCACTGGTCACCATGCTGCTGGAAGGACCCCCAGGCAGCGGCAAGACGGCGCTGGCCGCCAAGATTGCCAAAGCTTCGGACTTCCCCTTTGTCAAGCTGTGCACGCCAGAGAACATGATCGGCTATCATGAAGCAGCCAAGTGTCAGGCCATCAAAAAGGTAGGGAGCCCCGTGAAGCAACCAGGAGATAGAGTAGGGGCATGAAGCAGCTATGTTGTAGGGTATAGAGGGGGCATGAAGCAGCTATGTTGTAGGGTATAGAGAGGGCATGAAGCAGCTATGTTGTAGGGTATAGAGGGGGCATGAAGCAGCTATGTTGTAGGGTATAGAGGGGGCATGAAGCAGCTATGTTGTAGGGTATAGAGGGGGCATGAAGCAGCTATGTTGTAGGGTATAGAGGGGGCATGAAGCAGCTATGTTGTAAGGTATAGAGGGGGCATGAAGCAGCTATGTTGTAGGGTATAGAGGGGGCATGAAGCAGCTATGTTGTAGGGTATCCAAAAGATGGGGTAGGGGCATGAAGCAGCCAAGTTGTCAGGGCAGCCAAACGATAGGGTAGGAGTATCAAGCAGCCAAGTTGTCAGGGCAGCCAAAGATAGGTAGGAGCATGAAGCAACCAAGTTGTTAGGGCAGCCAAAAGATAAGGTAGGAGCATGAAGCAACCAAGTTGTCATGGCAGCCAAAAGATAAGGTAGGAGCATGAAGCAGCCAAGTTGTCAGGGCAGCCAAAAGATAAGGTAGGAGCATGAAGCAACCAAGTTGTCAGGGCAGCCAAAAGATAAGGTAGGAGCATGAAGCAGCCAAGTTGTCAGGACAGCCAAAAGATAAGGTAGGAGCATGAAGCAGCCAAGCTGTCAGGGCAGCCAAAAGATAAGGTGGAGCATGAAGCAGCGAAGTGTCAGGCCGTCAGACTGGTAGGGTAGGTCTGTGAAGAGGCCATGAATCAGGGCATCAGCATAGTAAGTTAGGCCCATGAGGAGGCCATGAATCAGGGCATCAGCATAGTAAGATAGGCCCATGAGGAGGCCATGAATCAGGGCATCAGCATAGTAAGATAGCCCCATGAGGAGGCCATGAATCAGGGCATCAGCATAGTAAAAAAAGCCTGTGAAGTGGCCATGAATCGGGGCATCAGCATAGTAAGGAAGGCCTGTGAAGCGGCCATGTGTCAGGGCAGCAACCTAGGGGAGGCCCATGAAGCAGTTGTCATGTGTCAGGGAAGCAACCTAGGGGAGGCCCATGAAGCAGTTGTCATGTGTCAGGGAAGCAACCTAGGGGAGGCCCATGAAGCAGTTGTCATGTGTCAGGGCAGCAACCTAGGGGAGGCCCATGAAGCGGTTGTCATGTGTCAGGGCAGCAACCTAGGGGAGGCCCATGAAGCGGTTGTCATGTGTCAGGGCAGCAACCTAGGGGAGGCCCATGAAGCGGTTGTCATGTGTCAGGGATTTCAAAAGGTGTGGTAGCCCCATGTAGTGGTCAATTGTCAGGGCATCCAACACATATGGGAGGCCGGTGAAGCGGCCAGGTGTCAGGGCATCCAACGGGTATGGGAGGTGGGAGGCCAAAAAAGTGGTCAGGTGTCAGGGCATCCAACAGGTATATATAGGTTATATATGTTTTGGGGTTATATAGGTTTTGGGGCCGCCAACAGGTATGAGAGGCCAATGAAGTGGTCAGGCATCAGGGTATCCAACAGGTATGGGAGGCTGGTGAAGTGGCTATATAGGTTTTGGGGCATCCAGCATGTATGGGAGGCCAATGAAGTGGTCAGGCATCAGGGCATCCAACAGGTATAGGAGGCCAATGAAGTGGTCAGGTTTTGAGGCAGCCAACAGGTATGAGATGCCAATGAAGTGGTCAGGTTTTGGGGCAGTCAACAGGTATAGGAGGCCAATAAAGTGGTCAGGTTTTGGGGCAGTCAACAGGTAGTAGGAGGCCAATGAAGTGGTCAGGTTTCAGGGCAGCCAACAGGTATAGGAGGCCAATGAAGTGGTCAGGTTTTGGGCAGCCAACAGGTATGGAGGCCAATGAAGTGGTCAGGCATCAGGGCATCCAACAGGTATGGGAGGCCAATGAAGTGGTCAGGTTTTGGGGCAGCCAACAGGTATGAGAGGCCAATGAAGTGGTCAGGTTTTGGGGCAGTCAACAGGTATAGGAGGCCAATGAAGTGGTCAGGTTTTGGGGCAGTCCAACAGGTATAGGAGGCCAATGAAGTGGTCAGGTTTCAGGGGCATGCCAACAGGTATAGGAGGCCAATGAAGTGGTCAGGTTTTGGGGCAGCCAACAGGTATAGGAGGCCAATAAGTGGTCAGGTTTTGGGGCAGCCAACAGGTATGGAGGCCAATGAAGTGGTCAGGTTTTGGGGCAGCCAACAGGTATGGAGGCCAATGAAGTGGTCAGGTTTTGGGGCAGCCAACAGGTATCGGAGGCCAATGAAGTGGTCAGGTTTTGGGGCAGCCAACAGGTATGGGAGGCCAATGAAGTGGTCAGGTTTTGGGGCAGCCAACAGGTATGGGAGGCCAATGAAGTGGTCAGGTTTTGGGGCAGCCAACAGGTATGGGAGGCCAATGAAGTGGTCAGGTTTTGGGGCAGCCAACAGGTATGGGAGGCCAATGAAGTGGTCAGGTTTTGGGGCAGCCAACAGGTATGGGAGGCCAATGAAGTGGTCAGGTTTTGGGGCAGCCAACAGGTATGGGAGGCCAATGAAGTGGTCAGGTTTTGGGGTAGCCAACAGGTATAGGAGGCCAATGAAGTGGTCAGGTTTTGGGGCAGCCAACAGGTATGGGAGGCCAATGAAGTGGTCAGGTTTTGGGGCAGCCAACAGGTATGGGAGGCCAATGAAGTGGTCAGGTGTCAGGGCAGCCAACAGGTATGTTAAGCTTACGAAGCAGCTAAGTGTCAGGCCATCAGAATGGTAGGGTAGACCCCATGTTATTTGTGTTTAAAAAATATAAAATTGTATGCCTTTGCTTGCTGTTTGTCAGAGGCTGCTGCATCGGTTTATCCTGGTGTTGTCTGTAACCAGGAATGAGCTTCGGTGTATTTATTTACTGCATGCCTCCGCCATCAACAAGCGTCCTCGTGGCATTGGACCACAAACCTCTAAACATCTACTGCAGTCCTGCCCCAGCTTTGGTGTCCTGAGAGTCTAGACCTGGCCCAGTGCACTGGGACTGTGGACTTGATGAAGAGCTGTGGGGACGAGTAGCGGCCCTTTGGAGGGTGGCAGATCTTGTGCCGCAGGTCAACCTGACCTCAGGCTAGCGTGGCTCGAGAACACAGAAGGAGGAAAAGAAGACATTGAAGCAACTCGTGTTTTGAAATTGCTTGTGTCTGTTTCTTGTGGCATATCTGTGCATTTGTGGTCTCAAATTGTTTCAGATATTTGATGATGCGTACAAGTCTCCCTTCAGCTGCGTTATCATTGACGACATTGAGAGGCTACTTGGTGAGTTCTTTGTTGTTGTTGTTCTCTTGGTTTTAGTCTCTTCTTTCTGAATTTCCCCTGAGACTTTTAGTGTTATAATAATGAAAATTCTTCTCTAGACTTTTATTGTTATAATAATGAAAATTCTTCTCTAGAGTGGTAAAATTCCTCTCTAAGTGGGAAAAAAAAAGCTCAGAGCATTTGTCTCTGCTTTTGTTTTTGACAGCCTTCTCGTAACTGTTCTTAATGACCGTTTGTAGATTATATATCTTGTCCTTTTGCTACTCAACTGGTGCATGAGGAATGATAATAATAGCTGTGTTTTATTTACATTTTTGTTGACGGCTATAATCAGCAAACTGGTTTGATGTGTTTGTTGTTTTTCAGACTATGTGCCAGTTGGTCCTCGCTTCTCCAACCTGGTGTTACAAGCCTTGCTGGTTTTGCTGAAGAAAGTGCCGCCTGCTGTGAGTTGCCTTTCTGTGGCACCCATGTTTGCCATTCTTGGTTGTGTCAGCGCATAGCATTGAGCGCTCTGCAGTGACCTCAGAGCCCTGCCTCTAGTGTTTTGCTCTCACATGTTTGTGATCTGACCAGCTTGTGCTGTGCTGACTGTTGGAATGCATGATGGCAGAAACCCTCTCTGGACTCATTCTAATCTAATCTAAAAACATATTTTTTCCCAAAATTGTAGACCTGCCATGTTTTCTGTTCCATGCGTCTTTATCCATTCCAAGTCTCCCGGGATTTTGCTGGCCGTTTTAAGCTGTGTATATTTAGTGTTGTATAGCCAGAGTGCTTGTGTGTGTGTGTGTGTGTGTGTGTGTGTGTGTGTGTTTGTGTTTGTGCACATACGAACGCGTGTGTGCTCACAGAAGTGTGTCTTGACTGTGTTTTGGTTCTTTGCTTTGTAATGGACTATGTGGTCCAATCTGGAGAAATAGCATATAAAAGAGCTCATTATTATTATAACTATTATTTGTCCCTCCTCGACCTTTGCCATGTGCCTGCAGGGTCGCAAGCTGCTGGTGATTGGGACGACCAGTCGCAAGGACGTGCTGAGAGACTTTGAGATGCTGAACGTCTTCTCACAAATTGTGCATGTGTCCAACATCTCCAACAGCAAAGGACTCCTGGCCGTCCTGGAGAATGCAGAGATCTTCAGCAAGGGGGAACTGGATCACATCCACAAAAAGACCTACGACAAAAAGTGGGTGTGGGGATGTCTGCTGGACAATTGGAACTGGCTGCAAAAACACAAATTTCAGCAAAGAAACACACCCACCTTGTCCTCATGAGAAAATTAAAAAAAAAATCAAAGAAACAGAAAGAAAGAAAAAAGAGGAGAGAAAAAAAAAAATGCAGGGTGCAAACAAAAAGAAAGAAAGAAAGCACTTTTACCAGCAGGTATTTGGAGTGTGTACACCCATGTTTGTCGACCATTTCAGTGCTGTAACTTTGACTGTAGGTAGCTTCACACACCGGCAGGCTGTTGCTTTTGTGGTCACTAAAATAAGAAAGTACTGTAAATGTCGGTGTATGTTTGTGTGCTTGCATGTATGTTTGTGTGCTTGCATGTACCCTGTCTTACAAAATGGTAGATACCGTGTCCAGTGTGGAGTGTCCCAGGAAAGCATATTACAGGTCTTTAGGGTTGGAGGAATCACCATAAGTACATCATATTGGGATTGAGATAACTGGTCATATCTATAATGGGGGAATGGGGGGGGGGGGAAGATGGATTATGTTGATGTTATAATACACTATCATCATTTAAAAACAAACAAACAATAACAGATTTTCAGAGATCAACATTGGCCATAAATGCAGAGTTGTTCCCCTTGGTTGCTGTCCGTTCATGTTGCTCAGTTTTATAATAATAACTGTCAGTGTTTTGAGACACAGCTTAACATGTACTTGTTGTTTTGTGGAATTGAGAGAGAGAGAGAGAGAGAGAGAGAGAGAGAGAGAGAGAGAGAGAGGACTGCTGGTGGTAGATTTGTTTCCACTCGCCCAGTGGTTAGGATTGTGTTCCATTGTGAGAAAGTTGACATGGTCTTTTCTTTGTTGTGCAGGCTGTTCATTGGGATCAAGAAGTTACTGGTGCTCATAGAGATGGCGAGACAGGTAATGAAACCCATTCTTATCTTAAAGAAACCCATACTTACCAGAATTATTATATCTACTGCATAGAAAAACAACAACAGAGGAGACTACAGTGAACCCCTGCTTCAGATGCTTCGTTGAGAGCTTATGTGCAGTGGAATACTTGAAGACAGACTGAGCGGTCTTTTAAAACAGCTTTTCAGACAGCTTCCAGACATATGCATGATTCATCAGGCAGTCTGAGTAACTGTTAATAAAATATTATAATAATAGTGGACACTTAGAGCACCTAACCTACACGGGCCCTAAGTGCTTACACATTCTTTACATGTATATATTTTCAAAATTCAGCACATACAATATAAACGCATGCACACACACACACACACATACACAGATGCACACACACACACACACACACACACACACGCGCGCGTGCACACGTGCGCGTGTCCACACACACACACACACACACACAGTCATATATCAGGGCAGTGGGACTGAAGAAAAGGTTTTTTATTCAGACAAAAGTTTTCGAAGAAGATTTAAAAGAACTGTTAACACTGAAGAGGAAGAGGTAAAAGTTTTTTGGCATATTTACCATTGTGTGGCGCATGTCACAGTAAGTAAACGTAAAATACCACATCGATGGATCGGGAGCTGCTGTCCTGCAAGCCTCAGCCAGTAAGGTGACCTGCATTTCCCAGAAAGGATTAATGAAGAATTGAATGAGTAGTTTTCATGCCACATAGACAAGCAGGTCTCACTCGGCTCCTGTTGATGTGTATTGTTTCTGGCTTTTCTCACCAGATGGAGCCAGGAGAGCGTGCGTCCAAGCTTCTGTGCATTCTGGAAGACGAGGGAGCGTTGGAGTATTCGTGATTGGGGAGCTAGACAGCATTGGGGAATTGTACGCAGTCCCCATCTGTGCTGTAATTTATCCAGCGTGTGAAAGACAGTGGCAAACCTCGGGTGGATTGGAGACATGCAGGTGTTGTTCTGATGAGGTATTGGCTACTGTTTCTGTGATGTAAATAAAGAGGGGATGGTGGGGGTGGGGGGGGGGTGGAGGAAGAGGTGGAGGGTGTTGTTCATGTTAAAAAAAAATAAGTCTGAGTGATATGTAGGGGCATTTGCTTGGGGGAGTTTGTGTTCTAATTTCTGAAAACAGGTTTGAGAATTGTGTCCTACAGGGACATAAACTAGTATTTCTCCTAACGTCTCTCCAGGCAGGGCTACCGCAGGAGTCGCCATAACTCCTTGATATTATCACACCACAGGGGTTAAACTGGGGCACCAGACTTGAACACTGTCAGTCCAGTCTCTGACTGAGATTACACCATGGTAAACAACAACAAACATACTGGGTTGCAAGAACCAAATTTACCTTGCAGGAAACAAAAATGAAGTGACAACTAGGTGAAATGTATGGAGTAACATGCACTATAGGTGTAGGTTCCACAGACCGCAAAAGGCAAAGAACTGACTGACCTGTCATCCACCTTCACCTCGTCATCCACCCTCACATCATTCACCCTCACCTGATCATCCACCCTCACTTTGTCATCCACCCTCTCACCTCGTCATCCACCCTCACATCATTCACCCTCACCTGATCATCCACCCTCACCTCGTCATCCACCCTCTCACCTCGTCATCCACCCTCTCATCTCATCACCCACCCTCTCATCTCATCACCCACCCTCTCATCTCATCACCCACCCTCACCTCGTCATCCACCCTCACCTCGTCATCCACCCTCTCACCTCGTCATCCGCCCTCACCTCCCTTTGCAAAGCCCACAGACATCTTGGAGTGGACACCTTCCCATCACAACGTACTTGGACACGAGACCGCAGACACTCTGGCAAAAGAAGGCACAACCAAAGAGCATGAGGGCAGGTGAGCAGTCTCCAAAGAAGCTGAAACCATCATGAAGGCAAGGCAGCAGGTGACAGCATTTGTGCTGCAACAGATCCGACCCCTACCACCCGCTGTCAAGACCAGAGCACGTGACTGTCCCCTGGCACAAGCCACAGCCGTGTGAACCACCACCTCTTCACACGGTTCAGAACTGTCCGTCCAGAGCTCTACACCTGTCAGTGGCGGCATGACAACAGAACGTCCTGCTGCAGACATGCCCGTGGCATGACTGTTTGGCGTCAGTTCTGGATGGCGGAGACGGCAGTAGCAAAGAAGCTTTCGGCTGCCTGGGCAACCGGCAGTGTGTGTCCGTCTCCGTGCGGAGAACCAGCGTTTTCATTGGAGTCATTGACTAGGGAAAAATCATGGTTTGGCTGTTTCTTTGTGTTTTTAATTTCTGAAAACAAGTGGGTGTAAAACTGGTATCCTACAGGAACACTGTATCTTAATAATTATTATGTGACCCTCTCCCATGAAACCAGTTTTAAGTGTCATTTTTTGGCTGTTTTGAGATGTATATATATGAAAACTAGTCCCTGTTGATTATTTTAGTATTGCAGTGAAGACTGCAGTAAAACATTTTATTGAAGTTACGGCTGAGGCCATTTTGGATAAATGGCGCTGGAAGAGTTTGTGTCATTTTGCATATTTTCCATGGCAGTGGGGTTTGAGAGCCATATATGTCCTGAATTTCTTTAATTTCACAACAGTGAATGACATGGTAAGAATACACTTTATTTGGCCAAACATTTTTTCATTTTGCATAATATTGGCTTCCTTTACTCCTAGGTAGGAGCATTTAAACCCAGTTTTTAACAATTTAAGTTAAGATCATCACTGTCTTAACTGTGTGATAATTGAAAGTCCAAAGAATGTAATACTCATCCCAAAATGAAGATTATCCTGATCGAACCCCAGCAGCTGCCACTTAAGTCTGATTTCGTGGGAGCAGGTCACATACACAGAGCAAGGCAAATACCTTAAATGTACACAAAGTTTCCAGTACTCCCAATTGCACGTGCGGCAAGGTGTAGCCCTGTCTGGGAGAGGATTTCAGTTGCTGCACTGGCTCTCTCTGGGACTGTGCATAGCTGTCAATTATGGCTAGAATTCTTTCCTTTTTATTCTGAGATGATCTATGCTGGGTCATTTTACTGCAATGGTACATTTGTGTAACTAGAAGTAGAACTGTGTTTGCTGTGTGACTATAACGCATTTGCTGTGCTGTAATAATAATGTTAATAATGAATACTTAGAGCGCCTAACCCGCACAGGCCCTAAGCGCTTACACGTTCTTTACAAATACACATTGTCAAAATTCAATGCGTACAACATGAATGCACACACACATGCACGCACACACACAGACTTGCACATGCACGCACACGCGCGCACGCACACACACACACACACACACACACACACACACACACACACCAGTCGCATATCAGGGCAACCAGGGCAATGAGACTGAAGAAAAGGTTTTTAAAAAGAGAAAGGTTTTCAAGGAAGATTTAAAACAGCTGACAGAGGTAGAATGGCGGACAGTAATGTGAACTGAAAATGTGACCTCTTCTGGGCAAGATTTCAGCTGCTATACTAACATAACCTGTGCATTAAAAAAAATTTTTTTTTTTTAGTTTCTCACAACATCAAAATACTGTGTACAATGAGGAAGTCGATTAACATGAATTTAGCATCTTTGCTTGAGAACTGCATCCAAGGTCTTACCCTCTTTCTTTCCATGATTGTGTTCCACTTAGATGGTATTTTCTGAACCACTCAACCGTTTGTAACCAAACTTGGTATGGTGGTGCATGACCAGAAGGAGTGTCATGCGGAAGACTTGGGTTGCTCTTTTCAGTGTCGAGATCTCAGTGAATATGACTGTTTCTACTACTATATATTCTGAACTAATGATTCGTTTGTGACCAAACTTAGGCTGCTGGTAGATCATCAGAAGCCAGAGCGTGCAGTGCAAATATTGGATTGCTGTGTTCAAGGTCAGGGTCACAGTGAAGGTTAAAAACTGTAATCATTTTTTTGGGTCTGAATTGATATTTTCTCAACTGCTGAACCTTGAGCTTTTTATGTTTGTACTGTAAATCTGGAATGAAAAATACATATGCTTGGTTGGAATATGGCATCTGCTAATGGAAGACCACAGCCGTCATGGAACCCGTTGATGCAGAGGATGGGTTTGTGAAGAGAAATGCACTGGGTTAGGTGGAGTGTTAAGTCGACTGCAGACGGCTTTGACAACACTCAGCGAATTGCGGCAGACCTGCGGACAGACTGGATGAAGCATGCTTTTTAGGCTTTTGTTTCGCTTGACTTAGACTGGGTGAAACATGCTTTTTAGGCTTTTGTTTCACTTGGCTTAGACTGGGTGAAACATACTTTTTAGGCTTTTGTTTCACTTGGCTTAGACTGGGTGAAACATACTTTTTAGGCTTTTGTTTCACTTGGACTTGGCTTAGACTGGGTGAAACATGCTTTTTAGGCTTTTGTTTCACTTGACTTAGACTGGGTGAAACATGCTTTTTAGGCTTTTGTTTCACTTGGCTTAGGGTACATTGAACTGTTGTCTTTTTCTCTCTTCTTCTTCTTTTTTTTTTTTTTTAATACATAATTTTATAATAATGTACATGTATGTGTTTTACTCTGTGTCATTATATATATCACTGTTCTTTGTATAGTAATTCTGAGGTGACCCTGTGCATTTGACAGAATGTTAAAATCCAGTTTGTTACTTTTTTTGTATAGTTTAGTAGTCGTAAGGCTGTAAAATTTTAGCTTTGTTTTTAGTCTTCCAATTTTATTATTATATGCATTTAGAGTCTTCTTTTTTTCTTCTTCTTTTTTTGTACATCTTTTTGTTCAGCGCATTGTGCCTTAGATTTTGCTAGAGATAATGCGCCATAGAAGTGTCCATTGCTGTTATTAGTAGAGGAACTTTTGCAGAATGTGTTTGAGCTAGCCCATCGATGTGGGTCTGGGTGTCATTGATTCTTGAGAACCACAATACTTTTTAGTCTTATTATCATTATTGTTGTTATTTGTTGTATTTATTGTGTCTACAAATGTGTCCATAATCACTGTTTTTTTGGGGGCAATACTGTCTACTTGGAATATTCTCAGTCTGTGTTTGTGATAGTTCACCACTGAGAAACTGCAGTTACTGTAGCTCACTGAACTGTGAATGGAAGCTGGGGAGGGGGGACCATACCATACCTATTATCGCTACACTGTCTCCGCCAGAACGGTTCTGCGTTAGGATGGGCAGCAGTGAGAGTCCTGTTGCTTCATTAACTGTGAGGGGCAGTCACAAGACAGTGGCCATAGCCCACCGCTTTTGAAGAGAAAGGACACTCGTACTGATCGAAGATATTGCTAGCAGAGAATAGTGCCCCGATCAAAGATACTGGTAGCAGAGAATAGTGCCCCGATCAAAGATATTGGTAGCAGAGAACAGTGCCCCGATCAAGGATACTGTTAACAGAGAGTAGTGCCCCGATTAAAGATATTGGTAACAGAGAATAGTGCCCTGATCAAAGATATCGGTAGCAGAGAATAGTGCCCCGATCAAAAATTGGTAGCAGAGAACAGTGCCCCGATCAAAAATATTGGTAGCAGAGAATAGTGCCCCGATAAAAGATATTGGTAGCAGAGAATAGTGCCATGATCAAAGATACTGGTAGCAGAGAATAATGCTCCGATCAAAGATATTGGTAGCGGAGAATAGTGCCCCGATCAAGGATATCGTAAGCAGAGAATAGTGCCCTGATCAAAGATATTGGTAGCATAGCAGATAATAGTGCCCCGACATGGATATTGGTAGCAGAAAATAGTGCCCTGATCAAAGATATTGGTAGCAGAAAATAGTGCCCTGATCAAAGATATTGGTAGAAAGAGAAATAGTGCCCCGATCAAAGATATTGGTAGCAGAGAATAGTGCCCCTGATCCCAAAGATATTGGTAGCATAGCAGATAATAGTGCCCCGATCAAAGATATTGGTAGCAGAGAATAGTGTCCCGATCAAAGATATTGGTAGCAGAAAATAGTGCCCTGATCAAAGACATTGGTAGCATAGCAGATAACAGTGCCCCGATCAAAGATATTGGTAGCAGAGAATAGTGCCCCTTAACCCTAAGGAACATGGAACTGACATAGCAAACCCCCTCCAACCCCCACCCGCCCCCCACCACACGCACACTTTGTCATAGACTGTGATAAGTGAGAGTCAGTGGAGTATTTAGCATGCGTATCGCTTACTCGTTAGAGCTCCCAACGCGGTTGTCAACGTTGTATCACTGCTGAGCGGATGCTGCGACTAGCTGTTACAGGCCGCTTTAATTCGCAACGTTTTCACGTGCCGGGTCACGGTGCGGTGCAGAGGCGCTGCGTTTTCATCCACGCTTGACTGAATTTAGCGGTGTTGTGCGGAGAGGTTTCGCGTTATCCACGCTTGACTGAATTTAGCGGTGTTGTGCGCAGTGGTTTCACGCTATCCATGCTTGACTGAATTTAGCGGTGTTGTGCGGAGAGGTTTCGCGTTATCCACGCTTGACTGAATTTGGCGGTGTTGTGCGGAGAGGTTTCGCGTTATCCATGCTTGACTTTGTGCGGAATGGTTTCACGTTATCCACGCTTGACTGAATTTAGCGGTGTTGTGCGGAGGGTTTCGCTATCCAGCTTGATGAATTTAGCGGTGTTGTGCGGAGAGGTTTCACGTTATCCATGCTTGACTGAATTTAGCGGTGTTGTGCGGAGTGGTTTCACGCTATCCATGCTTGACTGAATTTAGGGTGTTGTGGGGAAAGTGGTTTCACGCTATCCATGCTTGACTGAATTTAGCGGTGTTGTGCGGAGTGGTTTCACGCTATCCATGCTTGACTGAATTTAGCGGTGTTATGCGGAATGGTTTCACGCTATCCTTGCTTGACTGAATTTAGCGGTGTTGTGCGGAGTGGTTTCACGCTATCCATGCTTGACTGAATTTAGCGGTGTTATGTGGAGTGGTTTCACGCTATCCATGCTTGACTGAATTTGGCGGTGTTGTGCGGAGTGGTTTCACGCTATCCATGCTTGACTGAATTTGGCGGTGTTGTGCGGAGTGGTTTCACGCTATCCATGCTTGACTGAATTTAGCGGTGTTATGTGTAGTGGTTTCACGCTATCCATGCTTGACTGAATTTAGCGGTGTTGTGTGGAGAGGTTTCACGCTATCCATGCTTGACTGAATTTTAACAGTGGTTTCACGCTTTTTGCTCAATTATTTCACAGAAGTGTCACCCATAGAACATGAAGAGTTGAGGAATTTGAGGCAGATGTTTGATGACACATTTGTGTACGTTAATACTGTGTTTTTTGATGTCGGTTGTTAGTTTGATACGAGATGCTTGCGCACGGGTCACCTGCTAAAGGGCCCTGCTATTATCATTTAGCTTATCTTTTTTTTTTAAATTTTAATATCATGGCTAATAGAAATTGTGAATAGGTACGCGTACATTAAAATCGTTGATAGTTTCACTAATTCCTTCGTGTTTTGTTTAGCATCCATTTCTTACACCTAGTCTCAGTACGTACTGTTTCTAAGAGAAGTGCAATACGAGTCATTACAGATACTTACTTTCGTGTTTTGTTGTTGTTGTTGTTGTTTTTCCAAGCTAGAGCGGTGAGGTTGAGTTTTGTTGACCCTTACAGAGGTAGTTTGTGGGTGGAATCTTTGACTTCGTATGAATGAGAAACAGATTGTTGAGTGTTCTTTGTGATACATATTTCAGCATTGTCAGAGCTTAAACACATTTGTCATAATCTCGGTGTGTTGCTGATCTGCACTGTTCGGATTTAAGTGACGTGAGACAGGTCGGACGGATTCGTTGAGAACACAGTTGAAGACTACTTGCGTGGAAGACACGTTTGCCTTCCTGAAGGAGATAGAGTTATACCTTTCACCAGCTGTAAATAGATGAAATTGCGAGCATTTAGACTGAGTTGTGTACATAGCTGTGAGCCCACTGTTTGCTTGTGGTTCGGTAA
>JABMCL010003469.1:1065000-1070000 GCA_018857735.1 Alviniconcha marisindica | reverse complement strand
GGGGAAAAGGTATACACATCAAGGTGGCGACGCCATTGCCTTGGTCACTCCCCGTTGGGGGAAGAGGTATACACAACAGTGATCAAGGTGGCGACGCCACTGCCTTGGTCACTCTCTGGTGGGGGAAGTGGTATACACACAAATGATCAAGGTGGCGACGCCACTGTATTTGGGGGAAGTGATATACACACAAATGATCAAAGTGGCGACGCCATTGCATTTGGTGGAAGAAGTATACACACAAGTGATCAAGGTGGCGACGCCATTGCATTTGGGGGAAGAGGTATACACACAAGTGATCAAGGTGGCGACGCAAGTGTTTTGTCTCTGTTGTGGAAAGAGGTATACACACAAGTGATCAAGGTGGTGACGCAAGTGCCTTGGCCTCTCTCTGTTGGGGGGAAGAGGTATACACAACAGTGATCAAGGTGGCGACGTCAGTGCCGTGGCCACTCACTGCTAGAGGAAATGGTATACACACAAGGGATCAAGGTGGCGCGCCAGTGCTTTCCTTCTCTCTTCTAGTCTTGCCCAGCCGAGGTCTTGCGCCATGGTTTACACGCAAGCAGCTGTTCAGTCACGGTACTTCTTGAACGTGAATCTGGCAGCCCTACGCTGAACCTCTTCAAGTTGCTGGGTGCCTTATTCCGAACAAAACATCAACAACAGTTAAACGGGTTAACATTAGCATAACTACAAATAAACAGTAGCATAACTACGGGAGGTCAAAGCTAAACGAATAAATCATGTTATATTAATAGCGAAAATGTGTATCAGTATGTACAAAAAACAACAACTAACGCCTTCCTTCCATTGTCCATGATATTTGAAAATCAGCTCAGGCTCCGAAATGTTTAATTGTGAAAAGCTTAAAAACGAAAATTGTGCACACTGTAACCAAGGGGAAGAGGCATGGTGCAGGATGTACATGTGAGAGAAAAATATCATACAAAGACGTGTGAGTGAGTGAGCGAGAGGAATACTGTAACGATGGATGAATGTTTCTGACTAGACGCCCCACAATGATGTGCTTGGCAAAAAGAAAAAAAGAAAAAGAAAAGAAAAAAAAGAAAGAAAAAAAGTGCTGGGTGTCCTTCTGGGTCCCAGGCACAGGCTGCATACGCCAAGATGGGTCTGACCATGGTGGTGTAGGTAGCTGCCTAGACTCTGATGTTGAAGCCGTTGAGGTTCCTTCGCGAAATCTAAGAGCTCTGTTTCCCTTTCCGGCTGTAATGGAGACATGCTTGGACCATAACCATGCTCGGTGATATTAGACAGATTCAGTCAATTTGGTATTGATTTAAGACTATAAAATTATTATAGTAAGTAAACATGATGCCAAAGAAACCTTAAGGCTTATTAGGGACGGGGAGAATGGGGGAAGGGGGTATGGAGGTGGGGGAAGAGGGAGAGTATATACCTATCGCTACACTGTGACCACCAGAATGACTCCTGCATTAAGATGAGCAGCGATGAGAGCCATTTTAATGTTTCATTAATGTGAGGGACACAGTCACAAGACAGTGTCCACAAACCACAACTTTTGAAGAGAAAGGAGAGTCGAAGCGGTATCGAACCGAGGTCCTTCCGCTTACCAGCCTACCGCCTTACCGCTAGGCCAAGCCGGCTCTCTAAAATTATTATTAACATCGTCACTCTAATAATGTCTTCGCTGGGTGATCTTCTCAGCAGTGTCCCTGAAGACAAGGGGCGCAAACTCTTGTTCACGACCCTGGCTCACTCTTTCGCTCTGCCTTATTTTGTGTTTCATTCTTAATGTGGCAGAGCTGGTGTGAACGAAGAAAAGTTTCTGTTTAATCGTTATGATTGCGACGGACAATAAAGTATCTGAACCGAACTAACCCCAGCTTATTCAGAACAACATACTGACTGCCCTTGGTAGCGTATTCAGATGCACAATTTTCGTGCCAGTATCGGCATGATGAGCTCATTGGCAGAGAAAAACAGCGACAAATATTGAGCGTCATAACCAATCAAGCATAAGCGTGGGTTTTCCCCCCCCCCCCCCCCCCCCCCAGAAGATCCAGTAGAGCGGGATTTTAAACCACAGTCCTGAGATATTTGTTGTCACTGAGTAGGTGTGTGATGGAACTGAACCAGCTTCCGCCACTTTTTCTGAAAATCGGCCTTTTGGTTTGGTTTTTCCGTCATAGCTTTGTCATTTGTAAAGTTACAGCCATAAAACTTTGAATACTACAAGCGTATACCAATAGCTTGGTTTTGTTCTATGGATAATTATATGCTTAGTGTATGTGCAATCCAGTGTTATCTGGAGCAAAATTGTAGGCAAAATACGTGAAGGTTTATGAGGCTACCATAATCAAAATACTGGATTTCGTGACTTCAATGTAGAACAAAACCAAGATAACAGACTTGTTTGTATTTGATTCAAACACAAATCCTCAGTCGTTTCAACATTAGTAAATAATCCATACATAGTACGTGGTTTTCCAGAATATGAACGTTTATGTAATATTATGCTACTTAACATTTTGTGAGTTAATTATTAGTTCCTACTAAAAACTGAATATTGTATTACAACAGCAGATCTTTAGCTGCATTTCAGCCAGATTATATCAAATTCTGTTGCTATTTAGTTGTAGAACAATTAAATACAAAAATAAAACGGTCCGTATGGTAGATCTGGTGCCTTTTAACCCACGCTTACGTACGCAGAACGATCGCTGAACCACTAGGCCAACCGGCAACGTCCATTTTAATGTTATTGAGGTCTTGCCCGGTCCTTTACACGCCTCAAGTGAGCCACAACAGAGAGAGAGAGAGAGAGAGAGAGAGAGAGAGAGAGAGAGGGGGGGGGGGGAGGAGGAGAGCGGAGAGAGATATAGGCTCGGGATTCACAATAGTAGCGGAAAGACTCAAGCGTATCTCCTCGAGTCTTCCTTTCAGTCCACTATTAGAGCTGTTTGGAGGAGAGATTATTTTTAATCGTTTGACGAGTTGACATAAACTGCGTGGACTGTAAGCGCCGGATTCAGTCAAAACTTTAATTTCCCCGGGGAGTGAAGTCAGCAAGGGAGAATGGCAGCGCAACTGAGGAGGTGTTTTCTTGTTTGTCCAATCCGTCTAGTCTATTAGTTGGGTACACTTTGCTGTAATTCATACGTTGTTGCGGTGAAAAGACGTGTTTCAGCGTAATGCCGATATTAGAAAACTTCACACTGGTAGCTTCAGTGCATACACTCAATACACCTTTGCGTCTGGGACACACGGCGAAATCCTTCAGCTGGGCACTCGGATGTGCTGTTAAAACAGCAGCAGAACAAAAGTAGCACCACCAGCACCACCAACGACGACACAACAATGAGACGACAACACCAGTCTTATAATAATTATAGGTGCTTCTTATCTTCTCGTAGAGAGCTCTGCCGTTTCCAAAGTGGTTTGCGTTTGCTTAAAGATGCTGTACAGGGTACAGAACATCCGTCAAAAATACATTCGCCCGATTTTCGATGACTATAACGCAAGCACTAAGAATTCCTAAAACAAAGGTCGATTAATACTACTGACCTTTTAACCCCTTCACTGCCCCAGCCTGTAAAATTTCCGGGCACGGACGCGCCTGCAAATATATTTTTCCCCTTTCCTATGACGCGTCTACTTTCAGTGCTATGAGTTTTGATGGAAATCCTTTCACATGCCAGTCCCCAAAGAAGGCAAAACCTGCTTAAGGGTTTCAAATTTCCCCATTTAAAAATAAAATAAAATTCAAGTAACATCGTGGCAGTGAAGGGGTTAACCACGCACGATTCTTCACACCACTTCCCTAAGCAGTGTTACTATCCAGCCAACAGGAGCGGGCACATTTCTTTGTTTGTTGGGGTGTTCTTGTTTTGTTCTTCGTTTTCCCTGGAAACCCCGAACACTCTGTTTTTTTGAAGTCATGGAAGTTTATAATTGCATTTCACTTTTATGGCACTCCTTCAACGCTGTAGAAATTCCTCTGTGCAGTCCAACTCCAGTTACGTGTATGATATTGCTCACAACTTTAGAAAACACGAAGGTCAGTTACTTAATGCTGTAACTTACTAACACTGAAGAAGACGGAACCACACACACGCGACCCGGTAAGTGCCAGAACATTGTTTTGGTCCAGTACATTGATGGTCAGGGAAGACGGTGTCGGTCCCAGCCGAGCTGGAAACAGAGGCAATAATACCTGGGAGGCACTGTGGTAAAAAACAAAACAAACAAAAAACGACAAAAACAACAACAACAACAACAACAAAAAACCAAAATACAAGCAAACAAATAAACAAAAAACAAAACAACAACAACAACAAAAGAAAGAAAGCAAAAACAACAAACGAACAAAGAATGACGACGACGACGACAACAACAACAACAACGACAACAACAACAACAACAACAAAATAGAACACAAAAACATGCCCACTCCCATCCCCTAAAGCAAAAACAACAACAACAACAACAACAACAACAACAACGACAACAACATAACACACGCAGCAGCAGGGACAGAGACAACAGACAGACAGACAAACCAGCAGCACAGACAGACAGACAGCACAGACAGACAACAGACACGACACCACAGCACGCACGCAGCACCGCACGCACGCACGCACGCACGCACGCACGCACGCACGCACGCACACACACACACACACACACACACACCACAAAACAACATCAACAAAACTCTGGCACTAAAACGTTTTCTGTAACCACTCTTCAAAAGGATGTATCCATCCCGTTGCCAGCAGTTCAGCCTTTCTTGTTGCCGCAGCAAAAACGCCATCCCTTGGTTTCCTCGTTAATTGGAAGATCAGGTGAGGGAAGGAAAACAGAACGGTCACCCGTCTGCAGCCTCCGCAGCCACAACCGCTGCAAGCAATTGGAGATGCTTTAAAGGGAGATCCGGCACCTGTGGGCTTTTCTTCTGGTGCCAGAGCTCAGGAGCTGTGTGAAAGTCGAGGTGGCCGTCCTGGGCTCCCCGT
>JABMCL010003469.1:1027500-1055000 GCA_018857735.1 Alviniconcha marisindica | reverse complement strand
AAAGATAAAAGGAATAAAACATTTAAATTAATATTTTGTATATTTAGCACAGAGCTGTATACAATCAAGACAAGAAATGTACCTCACCATCCAAGGAAAATATATCCATATATTTAAAACATAATTGCACGCACACGCCTGGGCGTGCGCACACACTTATACATAAACACATAAAATGCCAGGTGTATCAAACATTAGGAAACTAAATACTGTACGGTTCAAGACTGAAAACTTATATGTTACATTCAGTACGAAAATGTTGAAGAGCTTTAGATTTGAATGTGCTCACTGAGCATGCTATTTTAAGACTTCTAGGTAGCGCATTCCAACAAAAGGATCCAGAATAAGCAAAACTCATCTTATAAATGTCAATTCTTGTTTTGGGCAAAATAAGAATGCTGTTCCGTGAACTATGGTCGTTGCGCGCTCCAGTGCGGACAAGCTGTCTCAGATATTGGGGTGATTTGTTATGGATAACTTTATGCACTAAGATACATTTATTACACTGAAGATGCTCTTTTAAAGGTAATGGACCATATGAAATGTGCCCTCGTCCAGTTAGCATTGGCGAATCAGCACAAAGAACTTTGACTGCACGTTTGTGTACAGCTTTAAGTTTTTTGATATGTACATCACTGCAGCCATCCCATACATTAGAGACATAATTAATTCTGGACATAATGTGAGCGTGAAAAAAACGTATTACAAGCTTCACTGTTACAAAAGTGTCTGAGGCGAGAGAGCAGATACACATTTTTAGCAACAGCGTTAGTATACTGTTAATATGAGCTTGCCATTTAAGTTGGTCATCAAGAATAACGCCAAGGTGACGATGTTCTGAAACTTGCTCTGTTACCTGTGAATTCAAAATGAGACAAAGAGGAGGTATACCACGCTGATGCTTTTGACGCGTGGCTACTACCATACTTTTAGTTTTCTCTGGGTTGAGCAACATTGCATTCGCAGAACACCATTCAGTTACTTCTTAGATACTTGGCTGCAGCTTAGCATTTATAGCAGCTATGTTATTTCCAGAAGCAGAAAGAGACGAATCATCAGCAAACATGTCACAATCAACTTCAGTAGATGAAATACTCAACGGGAGATCATTTATATAAATACTGAAGAGAAGAGGTCCAAGAACAGACCTCTGTGGAACTCCAACTTTGACAGAGCCCTCAGGTGAATAATGTCCAGCAACAAATACTTTCTGTTTTCTTTGGCTAATATATGATTTAAAACCAAACTGAATGGCATAGTCGCTTAACTGATACGTTTTCATCTTTTTCAATAAAATCTGATGGTCTATAAGGTCAAAGGCTTTTTTGAGATCTAAAAAGACAACACCATTCAACTTTGAGTCATTTATGGAGGATAGTAGCCTGTCAACAAGAGAGGTAAGTGCTGACTGACATGAGTGTTGTGGTCGAAATCCTGACTGATGTGTATGGATTAGGTTGAATCTGTCAGAGAGAGAGAGAGAGAGAGAGAGAGAGAGAGAGAGAGAGAGAGAGAGAGAGAGAGAGAGAGAGAGAGAGAGAGAGAGAGAGAGAGTGCCTCTTTCAGTAAGGGAAACATTCATTAAATGACTCACAAGAGTCTGAATATACTTCAGACGACATACTAAACCCGAATCTGCGGTGAAGTTATGCAGTAACATACCCACTGGAGACCATTTTAACAGATAAATAGTAAGTAAACATGGTACTTAACGTCCACAGAAACCATAAGGCTTATTAGGGACGGCGAGATGGGGGGTATGGCGGTAGAGGTGGATGAAGGGGGAGATTACATACCTATCTCTACACTTCCACCACCAGAATGACTCCTGCATTAAGATGGGCAGTGATGAGAGCCATTTTAATGTTTCATTAATTGTGAGGGACAAAGTCACAAGACATTGTCCACAGACCACAACTTTTGAAGCGAAAGGAGAGCCGAAGCGGATTCAAATCGAGGTCCCTCTGCTTACCAGCCTTACCGCTAGGCCAAACCGGCTCACATTTAACAACACTAAAAAAAAAAAGATGACACGAGAGAGAGAGAGAGAGAGAGAGAGAGAGAGAGAGAGAGAGAGAGAGAGAGAGAGAGAGAGAGAGAGAGAGAGACAGACAGACAGACAGACAGACAGACAGACAGACGGATAGACAGACAGACAGGCAGACAGGCAGACAGACAGATTACAGAGTGACCATGGTGGAAAGGGAAATGTCAAGATCACCTGAGAGGGCTCCACAGCAGCTTTAAAAAGGTGTGCACTGCGGTGATTAGGTTGTTGACAAGCTCATGGGGCGCGAGACGTTTCCTGTCAAAGGCCTTGTTGTGATAATCCACAGTCAACACGCGCCACTTTGCCCGTAACGCTACACCAGTAACCCTGCCCCCCTCCCCGCTTTGCCCCCGTCTCCCCCACCCCAGTCTCCCCTATAGCTGGTTGCCCCTCTTTCTCTGCCTGTCTGTCTGTTTGTGTCCCCCTCCCTTTCTCTCTTCCTCTGCCTGTCTGTCTGTGTCCCCCACCCTTTCTCTCTTTCTCTGCCTTCTGCCTGTCTGTCTGTGTCCCCCACCCTTTCTCTCTTTCTCTGCCTGTCTGTCTGTCTGTCTGTGTCCCCCTCCCTTTCTCTCTTCTCTGCCTGTCTGCCTGTCTGTCTGTGTCCCCCTCCCTTTCTCTCTTTCTCTGCCTGTCTGTCTGTGTCCCCCTCCCTTTCTCTCTTCTCTGCCTGTCTGCCTGTCTGTTTGTGTCCCTCCTTTCTCTCTCCTCTGCCTGTCTTCTTGTCCCCCTCCCTTTCTCTCTTCTCTGCTGTCTGTCTGTCTGTGTCCCCCTCCCTTTCTCTCTTCCTCTGTCTGTCTGTCTGTGTCCCCCACCTTTTCTCTCCTCTCTCTGCCTGTCTGTCTGTCTGTCTGTGTCCCCCTCCCTTTCTCTCTTCCTCTGCCTGTCTGTCTGTCTGTGTCCCCCTCCCTTTCTCTCTCCTCTGTCTGTCTGTCTGTGTCCCCACCTTTTCTCTCTCTCTGCCTGTCTGTCTGTCTGTCTGTGTCCCCCTCCCTTTCTCTCTTCCTCTGCCTGTCTGTCTGTCTGTCTGTCTGTCTGTGTCTCCCTCCCTTTCTCTCTTCCTCTGCCTCTCTGTCTGTCTGTGTCTCCCTCCCCCCCCTCTCTCTCTCTTGTAGGTCTAAGTGTCTCTCTGTCTTCCTGTCTATTTCTATGCCCTTTTTGTTGCCTCTCTCCGTCTTTGTCTAGCGAGTTTGTTTGTCTGTCTGTTTCTATTTGTCTCCGTGTCTCTCCCGCTTTTCTAGTGGTAAATCTTTGCCTTCCCGTCTGTCACTTTGCCTTTGTTTCCCTCTCTGTCTGCCTCTGTCTATGTCTATGTCTAGATATCTGTCTCTGTCTCTCTCTTTGTTTCTCTCTCTTCCCCTCCCTCCCTCTCTCTGTCTGTCTCTGTCTCTGTTTGTCTGTATGTCTGCATGTCTGTTTGTCTCTCTCACTCAGTGTAGCTCTTTCTTTGTCCCCTACCCATTTCTCTATTTCTCTCTCGCTGTACCTATCTCAATCTCTTTGTTTCTGTCTGTCTTTGTGTCTTCCTGTTTCTCTCTGTATAATTGTGTCAAGGACAGGTCGTCCGACAGGCAGTCGTGCTTAAACATTTTTCCTTGTGTATTAAACTTCAGCCAGCCAGTCAGTCAATCTGTCTGTCTCTGTCTATCAGTGTCTTTCTCTCCCTCCCCTCCCTCTCTCTCCTGTAGTCAGCTGAAGGACAATGTATGCCAGGTGATTGATGATCATATATTCACTTCTCTCCGGGGACTATAGCGCCGTTACGCCGTGGATGTAGAAGCGGTTTTGTTGCATTGTACTCTGGACCTCGCCGGTAAATTCAGAGAAAGTGAAGAGTATGTTTGAATGGGGGTTAACTCGACCTGAGATGCGGTCGGTTGACAGGACGTTAAAATCAATTAACTAAATAACTAACCAACCAACCAACCAACCAACCAACCAACCAACCAACCAACCAACCAACCAACCAACTGACTACTGACTAACTAACTAACTAACTAACTAACTAACTAACTAACTAACTAACTAACTCAGGCTACAGTCACCGAGGTCACACACCTGCATGCCTCATGTATTACTCATTGCCAATGGCTGCCCACAGTGACGCCAAGTTGCAGTAGCAAATAACCAGTAAGAAAACCAACTCAAATGACCGCTCAGTTCAGGTCAGTTCCAGTTTGTATCTATGAGCTCGGAAAACCCAAATGCAGACCTCAGTTGTTCGTCTGATTGACGATGTCCCTTTCTCTTCCTTTAAGGAAGATCGTCGAGCACTTCCTCTTTTTACACCTCTCTTCTCCAGGCGATCGATGGTGTGGTGTCCTTGGTTTGCGTCAAGCTGGTAGTTTCTCAAGACCCTCAACACTTCAACACTGGTCGTGAATCATTAACTGAGCCACTTCCCCCTTCAACCCAATCCATAGCTACTATCTCCGCATCCATTCAAATTTCTCCCATTCGACCACCACTCAACCACCGACACATTCAACCAACAAATCAACGAACCAGCCATTAACAACAATGGCCATTAAAGTTCTCTCTCTGTGTCTCTCTGTCTCTGACTGTCTGTCTGTCTCTCAAAACAGACAAACAAACAAACAAACAAAAAACCCAAACAAAAAGACAACAGCAGCAGCAGCAGTGGCAACAACAACAACAATAAAAATAAATATAAAAATACAGTCACACAGATTTCTCTCACCCTATGGAATGTATATGTCAACATACAATTGCATAATTATAGCGGGTGACACGCACAGTGTTCAGCCAGGAAACGCTACAACAACGGAAACAACTGTGAGTTTTTACTGGGACTCTGAGTCATTCCTCGGATTCAGGACTCCAAGCAATGCTCACGACAGAAGCAGTGCAGGTGTTGGTTGGAACAGTTCCCGATCACCACTTCGATCCTCATACATCTTGCACTTCCCGACGTCCTCTCCCCCCCCTCCCTCCCTCCCTACACAAAAAAACAGGTTCACTAGAGTCTTGAGAACGCCTCCCCCCTCTGTCCACTCTCCTTTCCCAAATAATCATGCCAGGAGCAGAGCAGGTGTTGGTTGGAACAGTCCCCGATCCTTACGTCGATCCCTATACACCTCCTCACTCCCCTATCCCCACCCCCCCCTCTCCGTCCCATCTCCTTCCCCAAATAATCGTGACAGGAGTGATACAAACGCTGGAGCTTTATTTGAAAGCTCCTTACTCTCAAAGGTACCCTCCCCTTCTCCCCCAGTTTCTACCTCGCTGTTTGTCCCCCAACTCGTAGTGAACCTGTTTTTGTTTGCCGTGCGATGTGTATGTCCACTGCCGCTGTGATATCACGGTCATGTCTTCCCCCTGGTGTCCATCCCGCTGCACTATGACTGTCATGGTCACAGCGTGCATGCCTGGACTGACTGACAAATTGACTGACTGACGTACTGACTGTCATGGCCACAACGTACATGCCTGGACTGACTGACAAATTGACTGACTGACGTACTGACTGTCATGGCCACAACGTACATGCCTGGACTGACTGACAAATTGACTGACTGACATACTGACTGTCATGGCCACAATGTGCATGCCTGGACTGTCTGACAAATTGACTGACTGACATACTGACTGTCATGGCCACAACGTACATGCCTGGACTGACTGACATACTGACTGACTGACATACTGACTGACTGACTGCGGTAATGAACGGTCGCAACGTGCAACCCCTGACTGACTGACTGACGTATTGACCGACTGGATAACCACAACGTGCATGACTAGACTGACTGACATACTGACTGACTGACATACTGACTAATTGACATACTGACTGACTAACTGCGGTAATGAACGGCCGCAACGTGCAACCCCTGACTGACTGACTGACGTATTGACTGACTGCATGGCCTAGACAGACTGACGTACGGACTGACTGCATGGCCGCAAAGTCTATTACTGAACATCATAGCCACATCCCCTACCTACTGGCTATGGTAGCCGCAATCACTATCCACTGGCTATCATATCCCCTGTCTGTCAGTGACTGTCCTGGCCAAAGCTGTGATAGCCACAATCACTATCCACTGGCTATCATATCCCCTGTCTGTCAGTGACTGTCCTGGCCAAAGCTATGATAGCCGCAATCACTATCCACTGGCTATCATATCCCCTGTCTGTCAGTGACTGTCCTGGCCAAAGCTATGATAGCCCAATCACTATCCACTGGCTATCATATCCCCTGTCTGTCAGTGACTGTCCTGGCCGAAGCTATGATAGCCCCAATCACTATCCACTGGCTATCATATCCCCTGTCTGTCAGTGACTGTCCTGGCCAAAGCTATGATAGCCCCAATCACTGTCCACTAGCTATCATATCCTGTCTGACTGATTGACTGTCGTGGCCAAACCCTTGTCTGCCCACTATCACTGCCACACCTGTCATATCCCCTGTCTGACTATGACTGTCGTGGCCACAACCCCTGTCTACTATCCTAGCCACAACCCTGTCTACAACTGGCCACAACCCCTGTCTACAGACTGTCGTAGCCACAACCCTGTCTACACTACCCCTGTCTACAGACTGTCGTAGCCACAACCCCTGTCTACAGACTGTCGTAGCCACAACCCTGTCTACACTACCCCTGTCTACAACCCCTGTCTACAGACTGTCGTAGCCACAACGCATCCTGTCTACACTACCCCTGTCTACAGACTGTCGTAGCCACAACCCCTGTCTACACTACCCCTGTCTACAGACTGTCGTAGCCACAACCCCTGTCTACACTACCCCTGTCTACAGACTATTGTAGCCACAACCCCTGTCTACAGACTGTCGTAGCCACAACCCTGTCTACACTACCCCTGTCTACAGACTATTGTAGCCACAACCCCTGTCTACAGACTGTCGTAGCCACAACCCTGTCTACACTACCCCTGTTTACAGACTATTGTAGCCACAACTGTCTACAGACTGTCGTAGCCACAACCCCTGTCTACACCACCCCTGTCTACAGACTGTCGTAGCCACAACCCCTGTCTACAGACTATTGTAGCCACAACCCTGTCTACACTACCCCTGTTTACAGACTACTGTAGCCACAACTGTCTACAGACTGTCGTAACCACAACCCCTGTCTACACTACCCCTGTCTACAGACAATTGTAGCCACAACCCCTGTCTACAGACTGTCGTAGCCACAACCCTGTCTACACTACCCCTGTCTACAGACTGTCGTAGCCATAGCTCCTTTCTACAGACTATTGTAGCTACAACCCCTGTCTGACTGTACTGGCCACAACCCTTGCCTCTGTCTGACTATACTGGCCACAACCCTTGCCTCTGTCTGACTATACTGGCCACAACCCTTGCCTCTGACTATACTGGCCGCAACCCTTGCCTCTGTCTGACTATACTGGCCACAACCCTTGCGTCTGTCTGACTATACTGGCCGCAACCCTTGCCTCTGTCTGACTATACTGGCCACAACCCTTGCCTCTGTCTGGCTATCTTGGCCACAACCCTTGCGTCTGTCTGACTATACTGGCTACAACCCCCTGTCTATAGCTGACTGACTATTCCAGCCCACTGCCTCTCCCTTCCTCCCTCTTTTCAGGGGTTTCTCTCCATCCCGACACATCCCTCTCTCCAGCTTTCACTGACGAGTTATACCTGCTGTCAGTCCCGTCTGTCAGTACAGAATGCAGGCCGCTTGCGCTGTCGTTGTCCTCCCCACACCCCACACCCCTCCACAGACCCCACCCTCCTCCCCTCCCCATTCCCTACCCGGATTGGACCATGATACCGGTACCCGAAGGTCAGTCAATCCTTTGGGTGAATATTCTGCGTGCACACAGACTACGTCTTCAGAAACGAAGGGGCGCAAAAACTGTTCGAGGAAGGCGCCGAATTACTCTAGCGTGACGCCTTCTGCAATCATAAAGCCATCAAACCTATAGGACTTTGTCGTCCGCGCGGCTTTTGTCACAGTGGGCGCGGGGAATATACGATGATTTAAGCGGGGCGTGCAATGATACAATCGTTTCGTTCCCCTGACAGATCGTACAGCCGTAATGCCGAGTTGCCCACATAGATTTTAGTGTCCAAGTACCAGGCGCAGAATGATTCAACGTTTCGCAGTAAACAGCGTGCTGTCCACGTCGCAGATGATGAAACTGATCAAAGAAGAAACGCGAGTGACGAATACATAGTGTAAACTGGCAAAGGATCAAGAAGAAACGCGAGTGACGAATGCATAGTGTAAACTGGCAAAGGATCAAGAAGAAACGCGAATGACGAATGCATAGTGTAAACTGACAAAGGATCAAGAAGAAACGCGAGTGACGAATGCATAGTGTAAACTGATAAAGGATCAAGAAGAAACGCGAGTGACGAATGAATAGTGTAAACTTGCAAAGGACCAAAGAAGAAACGCGAGTGACGAATGCATAGTGTAAACTGGCAAAGGACCAAAGAAGAAACGCGAGTGACGAATGCATAGTGTAAACTGGCAAAGGATCAAGAAGAAACGCGAGTGACGAATGCATAGTGTAAACTGGCAAAGGACCAAAGAAGAAACGCGAGTGACGAATGCATAGTGTATACTGGCAAAGGACCCGGAACAATTGCTCGGTAGAACGGCGTGGCCTCAAGATCGTGTATGCCATCATTTTCACAGATTCAACGAGCTTGCTACAAAAAGGGAACAAGTTGAATGAGAAGCCGAGACTAGATTGTGTTAACGTTTGACATCAACCTTCGCAGACTCCTGTGGATGTAATGCCATGGACACGCCGGAGTCAAAGGAAATGACCTTGCAGATAGACCAGCGGGCAAAGCAAACATCACTGGTGGCTTACGTCTCGAAAGATCTCAGGTTTTGAGGAGCTTGAGACATTATCTGTGGGCACAAAGCCACAGACGTCACACCATCGATCAAGGCCGTGTGGGAAGAGGAAGCGCTCGACGATCTTCCCGAAAAGGACGAGAAAGGGCCATCAGCAGTCAAAGTAACACTGGCACTGTTTTAAAGGCAACGTGGGAGTGACGGGGCGGAGCGCATATGGGCTTTCCCCAGCGCATAGCTACCATCATGAACTCAACTGTCCAGTAAAAACTGTTTTGTGTACGCGTGGCCATCGTAAAAGCAGGCGTGGCAAATAGTGGGGTGACAATGTTGTGAAACGAAACTCGGGGAAACGAATAGTGGAGCGACAGTGATGTGAAAAGAAACTCAGGAAAACGCAGTTGGACAAAATCTACCATTTACTGTACGAAACAAAAGCACTTTAACGTCCAAATCAACAGCCAGAAGTCAGAGGTTAGTGATGTTGTTGTGATATTGTTTTGCTCGATTGTATGAAACAATGCACAACGCGTTGACCTAAGCGTCAAAAGTATCACGTATCCACTAAAATCCAAACAAGTAGAGGAGGGAGAAGAAGGGGGCAGAAGACGAGGAGCAGCAGGAGGAGGAAGAGAAAGAAAGGAAGGAAGGAAGGAAGGAAAGGAAAGAAGAAGAAGAAGAAGAAGAAGAAGAAGAAGAAGAAGAAGAAGAAGAAGAAGAAAGAAAAAGAAAAAAAGGGAAGAAGAAGCGGATGAGGAAGGAGGGAAGGAAATAACTAGTAAGTAACTTGGCGTTTTACGCCTAGTCAACCAGTGCGGTTATTGCGGTTATATCAGGGCGGACAGATAGAAATTAAGAAAGAAAGAAAAGAATGAACAAACGACAACAACAACAACAACAACGAAACAACAAACAAAAAAGGAAGAAAGAGATAAAGAAGAAGGGAAAAAATTAAGAAAAGAAGATAGAATAAAAGAAGAAGCAGAAGAAAGAGAGAAGAAGAAGAAGAAGAAGAAGAAGAAGAAGAAGAAGAAGAAGAAGAAGAAGAAAAGACAAACAAACAAACAAACAAGCAAACAAAAAAGAAAGAAAGAGACGAAGAAGAAGAAGAAGGAAAAAATTAGAAGAAAACAGAAAGAAAGAAAGAAAAAAAAAAGAAAGAAAAAAGAAAAAGAAAAGAAGAGAAAAAGACGACGAAGAAGAAGAAGAAGAAGAAGAAGAAGAAGAAGAAGAAGAAACAAACAAACAAAAAACAACAAAAAACAGGAAGAAAGAGAGGAAGAAGAAGAAGGGAAAAAATTAGAAAAGAAGAAAGAAAGAAAGAAAGAAAGAAAGAACGAAAAACTAAAGCAAAGAAGGAAGGAAGAAGAATTGGAAAAACAGAAAGGAAGAAAGAAAGAGAAAGAAAGAAGGAAGGAAAACAGGAAGTAAGAAGAAGAAACCAGAAGAAGAAGAAGAAGAAGAAGAAGAAGTGGAGGGGAATGGGAGAGGGAGTAGACCGGGTGATGCTGTGTGAAATGCCAGCGGTACGCCCACCGGCGCGCCGACGAATCCCCAAGTCACTTGTAGCGAGGTTGTAGCGCGCCGTTCCTCGCACGGCAGCCGGATTTTATAGCTCACAAACGCGGCGAGGTGGCATTGCAAAAATCACTTCAGGATTGTCCTATCTACATTATGTGATGGCCACTCGATTCGCTTCGACATGTCCTCTCTGGAGTCTGTTCTGCTGTAGCTGCGTGTGCGTGTGAGTGTGTGAGACGCTAGGTTCTGTCGCGTTGTGGCGCGCAAAGGGAGTTAGTTATAAGCTTGTTTCTGTCTTTGTGGGACAGATCCAAGTTTCGTGCGAAATGGAAAGGCGTGTTACTGATTGATGTCTGTAAGATGCGTCGCCAGAATTTTTGTGACCGATTTGAATTTGAACTTAAAATCATTTAGACGATGCTTGTCTTTCTCTTTCTTTTGGCCGAGATGGTAATTTCGTGTTATTACTGGAACGCAAATTAATGAAACTGGCCTGCACGTGGCAAAGGGGAAATGTATTTCTCTTGAATATAGAAAAATACAAAGGAAAGAAACGAGCACGGAATTTTAATAGCGATTGTTCATATCGGATGTCCCTAGACACGCTATGAAATCAGCATAATAACAATAATAAAAGACAAGTGCTTAATCAACTTTCCGGTGTCTCTATTTCTAGCGATTTCTAATCTGAAGAAGTGTTCGGATTTTTTTTCTCCGAATAATAAAAGAAAGTGATTCATTCACGATGACGAAACAGCCAACCAATCGTGATCTCCCGGTGGATTTATTCTTACGACTCGGATGTTGACAAGAGTCTGCTGGGGCAGGAAAAAGGGCCTCTTTGGGATCTTGGCCTGATCGAGGGAGTACCATGCCCTTCGTCTCTGTCCCAGACAGGAAACTATGCACAAGGCGTTGACCGACGACCGCCATGTCTTGTGAGGCGAGCAGTGTTCACTATGAGTGTCCTGGATAGACGGAGGCTTCATTTCTTCTGTCTTTTGGGCCTTCTGGCGGTGCCGGAGATCTGGGCGTTCTTCGGGTCAGTACACTGGTCAAGCTTTTATCTTTTTACCCCAATATCATCCTCTCTCCACTTCTGCCCACCCGTCCCCTTCCCTTTTCTTTTTTTTCTTTTTTTTTTTTATACCTTTTTTCTTTTGTTTTCTTTTTCGTTTTGTTTTTCATCTTTAAAAAAAAATCATGTTTGCTGAAATGAAGATTCGGTTTGTTGGGTTGTTTGTGTTTCTGCTTTTTCTTATTGTATTTTTTTTTTCCTGTTGTGATATTGTTCTCCGCGATTGTGATTGTATGAACATTGATAGCAGCACTGAATATTTTGTCGCACATTCCTTTTTTTCTTTCAATCGTTCATTTTCTTTTCATTCTATAAGCCAGTCTACCAGTCAGCGTTTCGATGTACAGGTCCGTGTTTCTTTTTCTTCGAATTTTATTTATTGGATAAGTCTAAGTCATCGGTAGATAACAGTAAATTACTACTTTTCTTCTGTTTAAATCGCTTTGTTGGCTTGTCGCACAAATCGTCTTACTGAAAATCAGGTATTGTTCCTACGTTTTTCCATAATTCTCCTGACATGATGTCCTGGTCTACACTGAAATACCTTATATGTCGCAACACTAGTGTGTCACTGGAATTGTTGTTAGTGAAATAATGAGAACATTGTGTAACATCTTAGGAATGTCAGTTTCTAATCTATAGTTCGAAACGTCTTTAAAGTGGGTAAATGAGTTGTTTAATTAATTCATTAATTAATAATTGACTGATTACTTACTTGATTTTAACATTAACACGGACTTACTAGTCCAATTTATAGGACATGTTTGCAAATTCATTTCCGTCACTGGTATAACTTCCGTATTCTATGACTGATGCATTTTTGTCTTTTTGTATCATTTTGACTCGCAGAAGTTCCAGGTAAGGTCATTTTACCTAACTGCTTTTTAATGACTCTAATTTGTTATTGTTGTTTTTCTAAATAATTCCGGTCAGAATTATGGTAACAGACAAAGGAAACTATACTTGATACTGAATTCTCGGTAGTTAGTCTTTGTCTTTCAAGGTTAAATAGTTAATGCACCCATGCTGAACTAGGTGGGCTTGTAGTAATTTTGAATGTTTGCTTGTTTGTTTTTGGGTTGTTTTAATGTTTGTTTCTAATTTACTCTGGAGTGTAGTTTCTGTTATATCTTAACACCGAATTTTGACGAGACCAAAATCGCTACATAGCTTCGTCAAAGTACATACTATATTCCCGTAGTAATTTTTCATTTATGAATGGCCAGGGTCTTAGTATGTCAGTATCCTTAAGGGTCTACACTGGAAAATCGAAACTGGGTCAGGTTTAGCGATTCTGAGATTATAACAATCGAGTAAAACAAAAGTGAAAATGGGAACATAAACACACACACACACACGCACGCATGCACGCACGCACGCACGCACACACGCAGGCACGCACGCACACACGCACGCACGCACAAGCAATCACGCACACACGCACGCACGCGCAAGCACGCACGCACGCACACACAAACACACGCATGCACGCACATACACACTGACAAACACATACACACGCACGCACACACACAAAAAACAAGCACGCGCGCAAAACAAAACGAAACTAAACAAAAGAACAAACAAACAAACAAAATAAACAAGAAAACAAAAACAAGCCACTTCAACACCACAACTATAAAACATTCATTGGACTTCACTGATCGGAAGTTTCGACAAGGTGTGTATTGTCTAGGATGTCGTTCCGAATAAGAAACACACGTAAACGTGCGTGACGACAGAGTGAAGTAGCAAAAAGAGACAATGCACTAAGAAGTCGGAAAAAGAAATCACAAAAAATACTTACTTCAGAAATATAACACAGCCGGCGGCATGCAGCTCTATAGTACAGCAATGGATAAAAAAAAACGGACCACATACAAAATGAATATCAGAAACTATGAAGCAGTATTATTGTGACGCCCAGCATTCTTCATTCTCAGTTCATTGAGAAAAGTTTCAAGAAAATCGAAACTTTTGAACACAATGTGAAGTTACTGCTGTTTTTATTAACCCTAGAATATGAAGTGGCTGACCCACCTGATTCAATGAAGCCTATATCAGCTGACTATAGTCTACCGATCTGAAATAAAATGACAGATATGTATTATGTAAGTTCTAAAAATAGCGTTAGGCCTGAACCACTATCAGCTTTTCACATCACGATTTTTCTCATACCGCCGCACCGTCTTGCATGCAGACACGTTTTCCGCGTCTGGAATATTTTCAGGACAGTTACCATAACAAGTCTTCGACGAGCCTAACTTCGTTTTCGACACTTCCTTTATCTGACATGTTTACGTGTTTACTAATCTTCCTTGTCATTTTAGGAACGGGTTTCGTTGGCAACAGATTAACTCTTTTTTTTCTTGCGGAAGAGAAAATAGGTGCACTTTTCCGTCTGCACCGGCGGCGATGCCAGAGCGTATGCTATTTAACCGTTTTTTTGCGCAGGCGTTGGAAAAGTCGACAGAAAACTGCCAGCAACGTAGTTCATTAATAAGCCGATATGAAAATGTTTTAGAGCGTTGAAAGACTAATCATTAATGGTGACTGCGTGTTGCACTTCGCCGCAGTGTGTGTCCTACTGCATGTGAGTCGATATCGAAAGTTAATATCAGTGCAAAAAGTGAAATTTGAAATGTAAGTGACACAAACATGTTTATATCTGTATAATCATGATGTGTAGCGCGAGAAAAGTTAATCATTAATGGTGACTGCATGTGGTAGTATGCACGCCCGTGAGTCCATATCGAAAGTTAATATTCGCGGAAACAGTTAAATTTACAGTGTATGTAACACATCTAGGTTTACAGGTGTATAATATTACGAGGTGTAACGCGAGGACAATTTACAGGACAAAGTCATCGCGATGAAGACGATACTGACGATAACGACGTCTGGCCCAACGAGAACGACGACAGTATTGTGGATAAGGACGTTGAAGATGATTCTCAACAGATCCCAGTATATGCTGTGAAGCAAATTCAAAAATAAAATAACTGCTCGAGCTGATTGCAATGCTGACAAGGGTAGTTATGCCGAAAATGTGTGCGTGTGCTTGTGTAATTTGCATTTGCAGCCTTGTCTGATAAATTCTTCGACGACCATTAAAACGCGTTCTTTAAGGCTGCTTTAGGTCGAAACGATTTCCATGCAAAGTAAAGAGCGCCATCAAAACATAAAAATGGAATAAAAGAAAGGTCGTAAATCAAATTACAGTACTTTGATAACTGAAGTTCGGGAAGCACAATTAACATGAAAGGAAGTGGGGCATTTCTGTCATAAAAAAGATAGTTTTACGAACTGATTTTCGTCACTGAACGTGCTCACTAACAAGCTAAAAAGGCTGTTGATAAAAACGTTTGCGCTGCTGCTGATAACGGTGGTAAAGGTAAAAGTGCTGGTGATAATGGTAGAAATGATGCTGTTAGTGGCGGCGATAATGCTGTTGCTGCTGCTGGTGACCTTGGTGATAGTGACACCAGTTTACTACCGCTGCTACAGCTTCTTATAGATCACTGTTCGTTGAATACAGTTTGACACACTGCTCCGTGCATGACATTATAGTGAAAAGTCATACCTGGTAAAAAAGGTTTCTTTTAGTACTTCATTGTTCCTTGCGGAAACCTTGGATCGCCTTGTCTTCATAACAGCCGCAAGAGCAGCGCTACCCACTCCTACCTGTGTGTGCAGTATTTTCGTGCGTCTAAACAATGGAAGTCTGTCAGTGTTTGGGATTTTTAACGTGCGCATAGATGTTGAAAAAAAAAAAAAAAAAACACTTTATCGTGATCATTGGTATCATCAAATTATTGTCATCGTCATCATCACCTCTCCCTCATTTCGTCTCCTGCTCTTTGAGCTCTGTCTCTTTTTTTTCTCTCTTTTTCTTTCTTCCTTTCTCTCTCTCTCTCTCTCTCTCTCTCTCTCTCTCTCTCTCTCTCTCTCTCTCTCTCTCTCTCTCTCTCTCTCTCTCTCTCTCTCTGATTCGCTCCCAGCTCTCTCTCTGTCTCTCTGATTTCGTCTCCTGCTCTGCCAGCTCTCTCTCTCTCTCTCTCTGATTTCGTCTCCTGCTCTTCCAGTTCTCTCTCTCTCTGATTTCGTCTCCTGCTCTTCCAGCTCTCTCTCTCTCTCTCTGATTTCGTCTCCTGCTCTTCCCAGCTCTCCTCCTCTCTTCGTCTGTCTGTCCCCGGTCTTCCCCCCCCCAACGCACCCATCCCCGAAAGGCAAAAATAGTCATATAATCCGTCGAAAGCTAACGTTCATACTGCTTCTTTCTCCCGTCCACTCTGCCCCTCTCGCTGTCCTCCTCGTGTTGATAGCAATCACGACATGCTACCCAGGCCTCCCCAAGGCTAACGGTGTGGGCTGCTGCCTGGTCATACCCAAAAGGTTTTCACGTACAGGTCCATGGGTTTTCACCCTTACTCCCTGGCCATACTCAAGAGGTTTTCACATACAGGTCCATGGGTTTTCACCCTTACTCCCTGGCCATACTCAAGAGGTTTTCACATACAGGTCCATGGGTTTTCACCCTTACTTCTTGGCTGTTCTGTGCCGGTTGGGAAGTGCTGGACACGGAGAACCAACGGCTTCAGCATTGCCACGGCCACGGCCAACGTCTTCGTTTTTCTTTCCTTCTGTCTTCTTCGTCGTCATCATAGTCACTAATATTTTCATGTTCGTTTTGTTATCTTTTTGTCCTCTGCGTTTTCCGCTCCCTCCTTTTAATAACAACCACAACAACCACCACCACCACAATAATAATAATAATAATGGATACTTAGAGCGCTTAAACCGGACAGGCCCTAAGCGCGTAGACGTTCTTTAAATGCACATATTTTCAAAATTCAACCCATGCAACACGAACACACACACACACACACACACACACACACACACACACACACACACACACACACACACACACACACACACACACACACACACACACACACACACACACCCCATACACACACACACACACACCCAACGCACAACACACACACACACACACACACACACACACACAACACACACACACACACACACACACACACACACACACACACCACACCACACACACACACACACACACACACACACACACACACACACACACACACACACACACACACACATGTTTATATGGTTGTTTGCTGACTGCAAATAAGTTTTTTGTTTGTTTGTTTAACATCCATTTCTATTGGGGCAACTTGCTTATAGATGTTGTTAGCCTGATAATTGTAAGATCAGTCTAATATCACTTATGTGAAAAGACTTGAAAGAAAAAAAGAAAAAAGAAAAACGGTTTCAAGTCCCCCCACAATTCCAAGCACTGGTTCACGACATCCTTCCTCCAAACACTGCGAATAGGCCTAACTGGTTACGCCGTAGGTACTCAAACTGACAGACAACTCAAGTTTCAAGTTCAATGTTGCTTTACGTCCACAAAGACCATAAGGACTGTTATCGACGGGGAGCCCAGGACGGCCACGTTGACTTTCACACAGCTCCTAAGCTCTGATAACTCAAATTTTATATCCAGCGTTCTTTTATAAGTGTCCAAGCTGCTTACACCAACACCAGTAAAACCAAAATAGTTCGAATCGAGATGGAACTCATTTCTTTTGACCCCGGGCGGATGCGATTTTTGTGCAAGTTATGTGCTTCCTTCGGCACTATGTCGCTTCCACAGTCCTGTTGGTACCCAGACCTTTCGGAGGGCGCTGACCGCGTCGGTGGACAGCTGCGCAGAGATAAGGAGTGCCCCTTCAGTGACGTAACCAATTCTGGCAGAGTTTGGAGTAAGGTGCCGGAAAGCAAGGCTTGGAGTGTGCGTGGGTGTTCTGAAATAGATAAATTACTGACTTGACTTGGCAAGGCCTAGATTCGTTTTTAACTGCTTCTCGTCCGAGTCGTCGTCATGATTACCATCATCATGTCGTTCTTACAATATCCTTTTCGGTACCTCTTCTTCCTCCTCCTCCTCTTCCTGCTTTCCTCTTCTTCCTCTCCATCTGCTCCGCTTCATTTTCCTCCCGTGTGTCATGTTCCTCCTCCCTCCTCCTCTTACTCCTCCTCTTCTTCCTCCTTCTGTTCGTTCTCCCCCCCCCCCCTCTTCCTCATCATCGCTCCCTCTACTTCCTTCTCCTTCCTCACGCTCAACCTCTTCCTCCCCGCTCTTCTTCTTCCTCCTCCTCTTTTTCCGCTTCCCTTCTCCCTTTTTATCTTTCTTCTGCTCGCGTCCTCTTCCTCCTGCTAGCCATCTTTTTTCTCCTTCTATTCCTCCTCTCCTCTTCTTCCTCTTCATTTCCCTCCTCCTCCTCGTCCTTCTGCTCATCCTCTTCTTCCTCCTCCTTTGCCTCCTCCCATCGTCTCCGCTCACCCATCCTTTGCTCTTATTCTTCATGCTTCTCCTCCTCCTCCTTCTGCTCCTCTTCTACTTCCTCCTCCTATTCCTCCCTTCTTAGTCTTCCTCTTCATTTGCTCCTCTTCCTTCTGCTCCTCTTCTACTTCCTCCTCCTATTCCTCCCTTCTTAATCTTCCTCTTCATTTGCTCCTCCTCTTCCTTCTGCTCTCCTCTTCATCCTCCTCCTCCTTTTTCTTCCCCCTTCGTCTCCCCTTCCTTTGCTCTTCTTCCTCCTGCTCCCCCTCCTCCTCCTCCTGCTTCTTCTCTTCTTCCTCCTCCTATTCCTCCTCTCTTCTTCCTCTTCCTTTCCTCCTCCTCCTCCTTCTGCTCGTCCTCTTCTTCCTCCTCTTTTTTTCTCCCCCCCGCCTCGTCTCTCCTTCCTTTGCTCCTCTTCCTCCTCCTGCTCTCTCTCCTCCTCTTCTACCTCCTCCTTTTTCTCCTCCCCCCATCGTCTCCTCCTTGCTTTGCTCCTCCTCCTCCTCTTCTACCTCCTCCTTTTTCTCCCCCCCCCATCGTCTCCTCCTTGCTTTGCTCCTCCTCTTCCTCCTCCTCTTCTACCTCCTCCTTTCTCCTCCATTCTCCTCCTTCTTTGCTCCTCCTCTTCTTCCTCCTCTTTTCTCCTCCCCCCACGTCTCCCCTTTCCTTTGCTCCTCTTCTCCTCCTGCTCTCTCTCCTCCTCCTCTTCTACCTCCTCCTTTTTCTCCTCCCCCCATCGTCTCCTCCTTGCTTTTCCTCCTCCTCCTCTTCTTCCTCCTTTCTCCTCCTCCTTTTTCTCCTCCCCTCCATCTCCTCCTCCTTGCTTTCTCCTCCTCTCTCCTCCTCTTCTACCTCCTCCTTTTCTCTCCGTCTCCTCCTTCTTTCTCCTCCTCCTCCTCTTCTCCTCCTCCTTTTTCTCCTCCCCATCTCTCCTCCTTGCTTTGCTCCTCCTCCTCCTCTTCTTCCTCCTCCTTTTCTCCTCCCCTTCTCTTCCTTTTTCTCCTCCTCCCCCTCTCTCCTCTCTTTTTCTCCTCCCCCTCCCTCCTTCTTTCCCTCCCCCTTCTTCCTCCTCCTCTTTCTTCACCGTCTTCTTCCTCTTCCTTTTTCTCCTCCCCATCATCTCCTCCTTGCTTTCGCTCCTCCTCCTCCTCTTCTCCCTCCTCTTCTTCCTCCTCCTCTTTCTTCCTCTTCTTCCTCTTCCTTTTTTCTCCTCCCCCTCATCATCTCCTCCTTGCTTCGCTCCTCCTCCTCCTCCTCCCCTCCTCTTCTCCCCTCCTCTTTTTTTCCCCCTTTTTCCCCCTTTTTTTCCCCCCCCATCATGTCCTCTGCACTACGCGGACCTCCACCTCCCAAGTTGACTGCTCTGCCTCTGGCCCCCCTGACTGCATCATGTCCACTGCACTAACGCGGACAGCCACCTCCCAAGGTTGACGGCTCGGGAGCCTCTGGCCACCCTGAGCTGGGAGGTGCAGGACAACGTCCTGGGCATGGAAGTTTGCAGCCCCGCAACAGCGGCAAGCCCCACCCTCCCTTGCTTTGCTCCTCCTCCTCCTCTCTTCCTCCTCTTCTTCCTCCTCCTTTTTTCTCCTCCTCGTCATCTCCTCCTTGCTCCCTCCTTCTCCTCCTCTTCTTTCTCTTCCTTTTTCTCCTCCCCATCATCTCCTCCTTGCTTTGCTCCTCCTCCTCCTCCTCTTCTCCCTCCTCTTCTTCCTCCTCCTCTTTCTTCACGTCTTCTTCCTCTTCCTTTTTCTCCTCCCCATCATCTCCTCCTTGCTTTGCTCCTCCTCCTCCTCCTCTTCTTCCCTCCTCTTCTTCCTCCTCCTCTTTCTCTCCTCTTCTTCCTCTTCCTTTTTCTCCTCCCCATCTTCCTTGCTTGCTCCTTGCCTTTCCTCCTCCTCCTCCTCTTCTTCCTCCTCTTCTCTTCCTTTTCTCTCCCCTCTTTCTTCTCCTCCTTCTTCCTCTTCTCCTCTCTTTCTTCCCTTCCTTTTCCTCCATCTCCTCCTTGCTTTGCTCCTCCTCTCTCCCCCTTCTCCCTCCTCTCTTCTTCCTCCTCCTCCTCTCTTCTTCTCCTCTTCTCTCCTCTTCCTTTTTCTCCTCCCCTCTCTCCTCCTTGCTTTGCTCCTCCTCCTCTCTCTTCTCCCTCCTCTTCTTCCTCCTCCTCTTTCTTCTCCTCTTCTTCCTCTTCCTTTTTCTCCTCCCCATCATCTCCTCCTTGCTTCGCTCCTCCTCCTCCTCCTCCTCTTCTCCCTCCTCCTCTTCCCCCTCCCTCTCTTCTTCCTCCTCTCTTCTCCTCTTCCTCTTTTCCTCCTCTTCCCCCCCATCATCTCCTCCTGTTGCTTCGCCTCCTCCTCCTCCTCCTCTTCTCCCTCCTCTTCTTCCTCCTCTCCTTTTCTTCCCCTCTCTCTTCTTCCTCTCTCCTTTTCTCCTTTTCTCCTCCTTCCTCCCTCTTCTCTCCTCCTTGCTTCGCTCCTCCTCCTCCTCCCTCTTCCCTCTCCCTCCCTCTTCTTCCTCTTCCTCTCTTTCTCCCTTCTCTCTCCTCTTCGCTCCTCTCTCCTCTTTCCTTTTTTCTCCTCCTCCTTCACTCTTTTTCCTCTTCTTTTCTTCGCTCCTCCTCCTTCTTCCTCCTCCTCCTCTTCTCCTCCTCTTCTTCCTCCTCCCTCCTCTTGCATCATGTCCACTGACACTAACGCGGACCGCCACCTCCCAAGGTTGACGGCTCGGGAGCCTCTGGCCACCCTGAGCTGGGAGGTGCAGGACAACGTCATGGGCATGGAGAAGCTGCAGCCCCGCAACAGCGGCAAGCGCCCAGCCTCTCCTTGCTTTGCTCCTCCTCCTCTTCTTCCTCCTCCTTTTTCTCCTCCCCGTCATCTCCTCCTTGCTCCTCCTTCTCCTCCTCTTTCTCCTCCTCTTCTTCCGCTTCCTTTTTCTCCTCCCCATCATCTCCTCCTTGCTTTGCTCCTCCTCCTCCTCTTCTCCCTCCTCTTCTTCTCCTCCTCTTTCTTCCTCTTCTTCCTCTTCCTTTCTTCTATTCCTCCTTCTTTCTCTCTTCCTCCTTTTTCCCCTTTTTCCCCTTCATTCTTCTCCTTCTTTTCCTTTTCTCCTCCTTTCCTCCTCTTCTCTCTCCTCCTCTTCTTCTCCTCCTCCTCTTTCTTCTCCTCTTCTTCCTCTTCCTTTTTCTCCTCCCCTCATCTCCTCCTTGCTCCTCCTTCTCCTCTCTCTTTCTCCTCCTCTCTTTCTCCGCCTTCCTTTTTCTCCTCCCCTCTCTTCTCCTCCTCTCTTCTTCCCCTTCACTCCTTTCCCTCTTTCTCTTCTCCCCTCCTCTTCTTCCTCCTCCTCTTTCTTCTTCTTCTTCTTCCTCTTCCTTTTTCTCCTCCCCATCTTCCTCCTTGCTTTGCTCCTCCTCCTTCTTTTTTCCTCCCTCTTTCTTCCCTTTTCCCTCTTCCCTTCCTCCTCCCCCTTTCTTCTCCTCTTCTTCCTCTTTCCTTTTTCTTCTCCTCTCCTCTTCCTTTTTCTCCTCCCCATCATCTCCTCCTTGCTTCGCTCCTCCTCCTCCTCCTCCTCCTCTTCTCCCTCCTCTTCTTCCTCCTCCTCCTGCATCATGTCCACTGACACTAACGCGGACCGCCACCTCCCAAGGTTGACGGCTCGGGAGCCTCTGGCCACCCTGAGCTGGGAGGTGCAGGACAACGTCATGGGCATGGAGAAGCTGCAGCCCCGCAACAGCGGCAAGCGCCCAGCCTCCCCGCGCCAGCTCTGCAAGCTGCTGAAGCTGCACCGCCGCCAGGCCAGGATGTGCCGTCGGGGCAAGGGCATCCCGCAGACCCTCATCAAGGCCACCCGCATGTCCGTGCTCGAGTGCCAGCATCAGTTCAAGTACGAGAGGTGGAACTGCTCGCTGGGCCAGTACCGCCAGAAGATCCTGCAGAAAGGTAGGCTGGGGTCGGGCAAGGGGTTGTACAAGGCCGTACTTGGGGCGGGCAAGGGGTTGTACAAGGCCGTACTGTGTTGTGGTGTAGTGCTTTGTCTTGTGGTTGTTGGTTTGTGTGTATTGTGTTGTGTTTGTTGGTTTGTGTGTGTTGTGTTATGGTGTGTTGTGTTTGTTGGTTTGTGTGTGCTGTGGTATATCGTGTCGTGTTTGTTGGTTTGTGTGTGCTGTGGTATGGTGTGTTGTGTTTGTTGGGTTGTGTGTGTTGTGGTATGACGTGCCGTGTTTGCTGGGTTGTGTGTGTTGTGGTATGTTGTGTTGTGTTTGTTGGTTTGTTGGTTTGTGTGTGTTGTGGTGTGTTGTGTTTGTTGGTTTGCGTGTGTTGTGGTATGTTTGTTGTTGTGTTTGTTGTGTTGTATGCGTGGTTTCGTGTTGTGTAATGTTGTGCTGCGTCGTGTTGTGTTGTGTTGTGTTGTGTGTGTGTGTGTGTGTGTGTGTGTGTGTGTGTGTGTGTGTGTGTGTGTGTGTGTGTGTGTGTGTGTGTGTGTGTGTGTGTGTTCGTGTGTGAGCGCGCTCGCGCGCAAGCGCGACTGTGCGTTTCCACTTCTTTTTTTTGTCGCAGCCCTTCTTCACGATCGTTGCCCTGTTCCAGGTTGGTAGCATTAACCCCTTCACTGCCCCAGCCTGTAAAATTTCCGGGCTGAAAGATGCACGGACACGCCTTCAAAGAGCATATTTTCCGGTCCTACAACACATCTACTTTCAATGCTATGCGTTTTGACGAAAGTCCTCCACGTGCCAGTGCGAAACAGAAGACAAAAAGGCTGGAGGGTGTCAGATTTTGGACTTTGATCGGTTGTGTTCAAGTGACATCATGGCAGTGAAGGGGTTAACTTGACTGATGGCGCCCTTTTACTCTAGTCCTTTGCTTTGGTGACGCCAGGGACAGAAACGTCTTTCAGAAATAGAAGTAACCTGACAACTAGCGTACGAATACCCCCAGCCCCCCACTCCCCAAGAACAAAAAAAAAAACAACCCCACACCAAACACACACACACCCACACACACACACACACACACACACACACACACACACACACACACATATACAACACACACACACACACACACACACACACACACCACACACACACACATATACACACACACCACACACACACACACCACACACCAGTAACAACAACAACAACAACAACAACAAAGAACAGAAAAGAAAAAAGTCCCACTTGAATAAAATGTGTAGTCACCGTGCCGATCAGATCGGGAGGGTTGTCCAGGTTGTTAGACACGAGGCTGAAAGCTGACGCGTGTTATTTATGGTGCTGTCATTGCAGCACGCGACACTCACACTTCCCATGTCACGATCATCATCATCTGTCAGCTGCTCGGCGACAGTTTCCTCCGCGCTTTCCTCCCCCTCTCTCGGCCTCTCACTGGCTCTGCTTCTCTCCCTCTCTCTCTCTCTCTCTCTCTGTCTGTATGTCGTTGTATGTCTGTCTGTGTGTCTCTCTGCCACTGTCTATCTGTCTGTCTCTCTGACTCTGTCTGTCTCACTCTCCATGTTTGTGTCGCTGTCTCTGTGTGTCTCCTCTTCCTTCCTTAGACAAGACAGACAAAAGAGAGACAGACAGAGGGAGAAAGAGAGAAGGAGGTTTCCCCTTTTTGCCTCTGCCTCTCTTTTATCTGTGTGTGTGTGTGTGTGTGTGTGTGTGTGTGTGTGTGTGTGTGTGTGTGTGTGTGTGTGTGTGTGTGTGTGTGTGTGTGTGTGTGTGTGTGTGTGTCTCTTCTCTCTCTCTCTCTCTCTCTCTCTTTCTCTCTGCCTCTGCCTGTGTTTATGTCTGTCTGTCTGTCTCTTTCTGCCTTTTTTGATTATCTGTCTATCTCTCTGTCAGTGTCTTCCTTTCCATGTCTGCTGCCTCCGCCTCCCTCCGTCTCGCTCTCACTGTCTGTCTCATTCCCCTTCTGTTTGTTGATCGACTAGTAATACTTCACATGATTTTCCCTGTCCGTTGTCACAGAAACCTTTCGACCGTTGTGCTCTGTGGGAGCTTCTTAATGATGGAATAAAATGGTAAATGGACGTAATGCTGGTAAAACAAAGGAAATAAATCAATCAGATAGTAAGCGAACAAAGAAATCGAGCGAAAGAAAAGAAAGGGGAAATGAGAGAGAGAGAGAGAGAGAGAGAGAGAGAGAGAGAGAGAGAGAGAGAGAGAGAGAGAGAGAGAGAGAGAGAGAGAGAGAGAGAGAGAGAGAGAGAGAGAGAGAGAGAGAGATGCAAACGAATAAAACGCAACATACACACGCACGCACGCACGCACGCACGCACGCACGCACACACACACACACACACATCTTTAAAAAAAAAAAAACATATATTAAACTGAGATACACGAAAACGTTTGCTTTCGTCAACGATGCCAAACATTTGGTTGAAATTATATTGATTCGTATTTGTCTCAAACAAAGGTCATGCTCTTCGTGTCCTCGTCATTGCAGACATTTCCTCCTCCAATGTTCCTCGGCCTCTGAAGGCTCTTTTAACATGGGAACAAATTGCTCATCTGCCGAGAAACTCCTGCAGCCGCGAATTTTGACAGATTCGTATAAAAAGTGACAGAATACATCAGGACGTGAAGCAAGTAAATAAATTCCCTGCAATGGGTCGGGAAAACCGGGCACAGAAATCATCAGACGATCTCTGCAGCACGCCTCTGTCGGTTCGGGAAGCATTGAAACCTATCTAGGACAGGCCGCTATCGCCCGTATCAAGGGTCGGACAACCGGCGGTTTCACGGCCGTTTCCAAACCGCTAGACGTTTCCAAGGTAAGCAAGGTGATGGACGCTGGCCCCCAAGGGAAGAGAGGAGAATGGGTGCGTGGGTGGGTAGGGGGGGGGGGGGGAGGGGAAGGGGAGGAGAGAAGGAGGAGGGGGGGGGGGAGGGAAGCGAGGGCATCTTCCACCGTAGAAGTAAGTAAGTAAACATGGTGATTAACGTCCACAGAAACCGTAAGGCTTATTAGGGACGGGGAGAAGGGGGGAAGGGGGTACGGAGGTGGGGGGGGGGGGGGGGGAAGAGGGAGATTATACCTATCGCTACACTTTCACCACCAGAATGACTCCTGCATTAAGATGGGCAGCCGATGAGAGCCATTTTAATGTTTCATTAATTGTGAAGGACAAAATCACAAGACAGCGTCCACAGACCGCAACTTCTGAAGCGAAAGGAGAGCCGAAGCGGATTCGAACCGAGGTCCCTCTGCTTACCAGCCTAACGCCTTACCGCTAGGCCAAACCGGGTCACCACCGCAGAACTCGCGTCTCAGTCTTTTATCGTAAATAAGCAGGGATGGGTCAAATGGGTTGCTTCGCTCCCAGCGTTCACGTCTGTTGACAAACACGCTCCCCCACAGAGGCTGTTGGCTGCGGAGTAATTTACCGCCCTCCGGCGTCTCCTTCTTCCCCCGCTCACCACCGCCTTGCCGAGCTAGATATGGTCCCCTTGCCCAGTGCACCGGGAGAGAGAGAGAGAGAGGAGAAGAGGAAAAAGAGAAGAGAAAAGGAGAGAGAGAGAGAGAGAGAAAAAAAGGGGGAGAAGAGAAAAGGGGAGAGAGAGAGAGAGAGAGAGAGAAGAGAGAGAGAGAGAGAAAGAGAGAGAGACTGATTGACTGAACTTTATTTTCAAGGTAAAATTTGCTCATAGATATGGCCCCCTTTGCCCAGTACACCCGGGAGAGAGAGAGAGAGAGAGAGAGAGAGAGGAGAGAGAGAGAGAGAGAGAGAGAGAGAGAGAAGAGAGAGAGAGAGAAAAGGAGAACTTTTATTTCTCCCCCAAAATCACAAAAGTAAGGGGAGAGAGAGAGAGAGAGAGAGAGAGAGAGAGAGAGGAGAGAGAGAGAGAGAGAGAGAGAGAGAGAGAGAGAGAGAGACTATTGACTGAATTTTATTTCTCAACGCTCCCATCCTTGCTGAGTGAAAATGGCCCCCCCCATGCACACCCGGGAGAGAGAGAGAGAGAGAGAGAGAGAGGAGAGAGAGAGAAAAGAGAGAGAGAGAGGGGGAGAGAGAAAAGAGAGAGAGAGAGAGAGAGGAAGAAAAAAAGAAGTTGCTGAGCAGATATGGCCCCTTTTCCCCTCCGGGAGAGAAAAGAGAGAGAGAGAGAGGAGAGAGAGAGAGAGAGAGAGAGAGAGGAGAGAGAGAGAGAGAGAGGAGAGAGACTGATTTTAATTTTTTCCCGTCAACCCCCCTGTAGCAGAAGGTCCCCCCCAGGGAAAGGGAGAGAGAGAGAGAGAGAGAGAGAGAGAGAGAGAGAGAGAGAGAGAGAGAGAGAGAAAGGAATTTATTTTAAGGTTTTACACAAAGGCCGACTCACATATCTCCCGTTGCTACAGTACTACTAATAACCAAGACATTCACAGAAAAAAGAAAAAAGAAAAAGAGGAAAAGAGAAAAAAGGATTGTAGTTTAGGTTCAGTAAAAAACCTGTCAAAAACTGCCGAGAGAGAGAGAGAGAGAGAGAGAGAGAGAGAGAGAGAGAGAGAGAGGAGAGAAGAGAGAGAGAGAGAGAAGGAGGGTTTGGAAACCAAAAAAAGAAAACCGAAATTCGGCCCACAACCCAAAAAAAAAACTTTCCCCGAAAATTTTTACAAGAGAGAGAGAGAACTAAACTTTATTTTAAAGGATTGTAGTTTAGGTTCGAAAAAAACCTGTAAAAAACCACCCTGAGAGAGAGAGAGAGAGAGAGGAGAGAGAAGAGAGAGAGAGAGAGAGAGAGAGAGAGAGAGAGAAAAAGAGAGAGAGAGAGAGAGACTGATTGCGATTAAAGGTGAAGTATAAAAAAGGCCCAAAACCCCGTGCTACAGACTACTAAATAACCAAGACATTAAAGTTAAAATTATTACAGAAGAGAGAGAGGGGAGAGAGAGAGAGAGAGGAGAGAGAGAGAGAGAGAGAGAGAGAGAGAGAACTCCCCGAAAACTTTATTTTGCAAGGATTGTAGTTTGGGTTTCATAAAACCTTCTAAAAGCAGTCCTTGAGAGAGAGAGAGAGAGGGGGAGAGAGAGAGAGAGGGGAGAGAGAGAGAGAGAGAGAGAGAGAGAGAGAGAGAGAGAGAGACAGAGACAGACAGACAGACAGACAGACAGAGACAGACAGACAGACAGAGATAGAAAATGACAGAGAGAGGGGTTGCCGGGGAGCCGCTGTGTTTACCCTCTCTCGCCCCGTGTCTTTGCCTGTCTCCTCCAGTCGCTGCTGGACATTCAGCAGGGAGACGAGAGTCTGCAGTGAAAGTTATCAACGCCTTCAGGTCGAGGTGCGACTCGAGCAACGGACCCCGTAAAGCACAGCGCGGCGGCCATTGAGGGCCGATAGGGGCTGATTTAGGGCCGGCAATATGGCCCGGCCTTTCAGAGGCTGACGTGAAGAGTAAACGTGGGCAATTGTGCGGCGGGCTACTGATGTCTCTGGACGTTGCGGCTCCACAGAGGTCGTGTGTGCCCTCCATGCTGTCCCGCTGTGCTCGATATTTTACCGGAAGAATGCAACGGCTATGGCGTTTCAATTGCAGCCTCGTTCTGATCCAACAGGTTGCGCTAGGTTACGTCAAGGGAGTAAGGGGAGACCGGGACCGCTTTTGGGAACGTCGTGTGTGGTGAGCTTCTGCAGGATGCACTCAGTTAGTGCACT
>JABMCL010003469.1:1012500-1022500 GCA_018857735.1 Alviniconcha marisindica | reverse complement strand
CTTGACCACCGGGGCCCTCCGCCCTGCGATGGACGGCAGACGGGTCCAGACCTTTATGAATGGGTTGGGAAACTAGGAATATTTCTAAGGTCTGGTGATGGTGTGAGCGGTATGTTATCCCTTTCCGCAGACCTCCCCCCCCCCCCCTCTCCCATCCACCTATCACGCCCACCCGGAACCCAACCATGCAGGCGGGTACACACACACGCACACATCACATACACACACGCGCGCGCGCACACACACACACACAGCACGCACCCACCACTCACACACACATATACGCACACAAACACGTACGTGCATGCACACACTCACTCACTCACAGACACACACACATACACAAACACATACACGCACATTCACACACATACATTCACACACACACACACACACACACACACACACACACACATGCACACACACACACACACACACACACATACACACACACAATCATCACACACACACACACACACACACACACACACACACACACACACACACACACACACTCACACAGAGGATTTGGCAGCGCTGCTCTTGCGATTCAGCATTGAAAAGACAAGGTGACAAAGGGATTCACACAATTTTGAAACCGCCTTATTTGTCAAGCTGAAGAAGAAAAAAAGTCTGATTAATAGTGCACATTTCCGTCACGAAATTTCTCAGCATGTGATGTCAAATTAGTGGCAATAAACAGTTTGCCTCGGGCTATTATTTTATGGATATTTTATTTTGTTTTGAAATTTATTATTTGGAGGTTAGAAAACAAAAGCAAACGAGCAAACAGAAGAAAGAAAGAAAGAAAAAAAAAAAACTAAAGAAATAAGCAAAGAAAACAACCACCACCAATTATTTGGGGACAATAACTATTAGGTACAGGGAGAGAGAACTCGAACTCGAACTCGAAAACGAGAGAGAGAGAGAGAGAGAGAGAGAGAGAGAGAGAGAGAGAGAGAGAGAGAGAGAGAGAGAGATGGAAATAAAATAAACATTTTCAAATTAATGAGGTTTATTCGACACACCATGCATGCACACTTCAACGTATAAATTCCCCCCGGATTCCACAATTCATTGCCCTCTTCCTTTCCCCCATATATTATATATATATATATCTCTCTCCATAAACACCCCCACCCCCACCAGCCCCACCCCATCCCTCCTCTGCCCACCCTCTGTCGTTACCGATGTTCAGAGCACGAGGTGTTAGCCCGCCGCCCGAAGGTAGATTGGAGGTCCGATATTGACGCCCGCAAATAATCCGCGTGGGACAGAGGACTGTCTTCGTTAAGTCAAAGCCACTGCCTCGGGTATCTTCCATTTTACAGGTTACGGGGAGATCTTCACTCACTGACTCCCATATAAATTAAAACCACATTGTAGTAGCATTTTTGCCCGCCCCTAAAAGTCCGTACGCTCTCTGTGGACGTAAAGCAACATTGAAACGAAAAGTAACATTCAGACTACAGAGCTCAGGAGCTGTGTGAGAGTTGGACGTCTTCTGTCCCACGAGGATTTTTTAGTGGGCGTCGATATCGATATCGTTGCTCTGTCTCTCTCTCTCTGTGTCTCACTCTCTGTCTCTCTCTCTCTCTGTGTCTCTCACTCTCTCTCTCTCTCTGTCTGTCTCTCTCTCTCTCTCTCTGTGTCTTCACTCGTCTCTCTCTAAAATAGAAGTAGAAAACAACAACAGAAAACAACAAAACAACAACAAAGAGAGAGAGAGAGAGAGAGAGAGAGAGAGGGAGAGAGAGAGAGAGAGATTATTAACGAGGGTAATGGAATAAATAATAGTTAATACAATACTTTTTTTTACATCCAGCCCTCGGGCAGAGAGAGAGAGAGAGAGAGAGAGAGAGAGAGAGAGAGAGAGAGAGAGAGAGAGAGACAGACAGACAGACAGACAGAGACAGAGAGACAGAGAGACAGAGACAGACAGACAGACAGACAGAGATGAGTATCTAGAGGCAGCAGCTGTCGAATCGTATTGAAGGAGAAGAAGAAGAGGAAGATCATTAAAGGAGATAGCGGCCGAGGTGTTTTGACCAAATTCCGTGGTAAAAAGCCAAACCGATCCAACATTCCAGTCAGCACGCTTGGCTGGCAGGGAGGTCACGCTCACTGACCATCGCCCCTCCCCATGCAGCAATACGGTGCGACGCTCCCGTCGCGCTCCGCTGGGCCAAATGAGCAGTGACCAGCACGGCCGAGTCAAGCCAGCTTGCTCGCGTCCGAGTAGTCGGCACCGCTTTAGGTCCCCTGGGTTCCATGACCCGCCTACCCCCCCCCCCCCCCCAACCCCCCACACACCCTCGCCCCTCTTTTAACCCCTTTACTGCCACGCATGTATGCACGCCACTAATAGAGGAACAAATTTTGAAGAGAGAGAGAGAGAGAGAGAGAGAGAGAGAGAGAGAGAGAGAGAGAGAGAGAGAGAGAGAGAGACTGATTAAACTTTATTTCTAAAAAATGAAGACATAAGAACAAAGGCCGACTCACATATCTGCCGTCGATGCAATACTAGAGAGAGAGAGAGAGAGAGAGAGAGAGAGAGAGAGAGAGAGAGAGAGAGAGAGAGAGAGAGAGAGAGAGAGAGAGAGAGAGAGAGAATGCTCTTATGCGCTGCCAGTAACTATTTAATTGAGTTTGTCATTCCGTGGCAAAACGGCCGGACTGGGTAATGAAGTCTTGGACAGCTTTAAATATTAATGAGTTCATATTGTTTGATATGTTTGGATCCCCTTGCAGGAGGGTAGTAATGTTTAGCAAATTTGCAGGGAGTCTGAATATGGTGTTTTGACGTACGTGTGTAAAACGTGGGTAGTGTAGAATGTAGTGTTCAGATGTTTCGTTTCTTTCTCCACAATCACAAGAGCTATTTGTTGTTAAGTGTCTGTTTAATAGGTCGTAATTTAGGTCGCTTATTCCAAGACGGAGTTTGCAATGTATTATCTGTGCTTTTCGACTACCGTTGTAAAAGAAAGGCGGGAGATTTGTGTCATTTCTGGAGAGGAAGTGTTTAACTTGACTAATTGATTTTGTTCGCTGTATGTTTTCTGGTAAATTATTCCACAGTGTAGTTGTCGATGGGAAAAATGATTGCCTGTAACTCTCAGTGTTATGTTTTGGTACATGTCGTTGGAATGGTCGTCGTCGATGGTAGGATTAGTTGAGGAAACAAGTGGGGGTAAATGTTCTTTCAAGTAAGTCGGGGTATTTTCTTGAACAATCTTCTGGTACATAATAATTTTGTGTCTGAAGCGTCTTTCTCGTAAAGTTGTAAACCCTGATTCAGTGTATAGTTTCTGGTGACTTGTTCCGCGAACAACACCTATAATGGTTCTTATTGCATCGAGGTGTAGACTTTCCAGTTCTTCTGCTAATTTCAGACTACAATTATCCTTCAGCAAAGTGCACCATCCCTCAACCCAATGAAGTTCCTGGTCAAACAGACACACCGCCCGGCTAACTGGCCACTAATAATAAATTAGTAGATACATGCATAAAATACGCAGATGAAGCAGTAAATGGTTGATAATTGTAAGAACAGTCTAAAATCACTTATGTGAAAATACTTTAAATAAGCAGAAAAGAGGGAAAAAACAACAACAGTAAATGGATAAAATGAATCGGCCTTCAGCAAAAGTGCACCATCCATCAGCACAATGAAGTTCCTGGTCAAACAGACACGCCGCCCGGCTAACTGGTCATTAATAATAAATTAGCAGATAAATGCATAAAATACGAAGATGAAGCAGGAAATGGTTGATAATTGTAAGAACAGTCTAAAATCACTTATGTGAAAATACTTTAAATAAGTAGAAAAGAGGGTAAGTAAGTAAGTAAGTTGGTGTTTTACGCCCAGTCAACCGGTGCGGTTATATCAGGGCGATACACATCTCATATGTATATTTAATTTTTAATAATGTGTATGTCTTAAAATGGGTGAGAAAAGAGGGGAAAAAACAACAACAGTAAACGGATAAAATGAATCGGCCTTCAGCAAAAGTGCACCATCCCTCAGCACAATGAAGTTCCTGGTCAAACAGACACGCCGCCCGGCTAACTGGTCACTACAGTGGCGCTAGCCTCCCTCGTTCTTTACCTGCTTGACCAGAGCCGTGTGACGAGGGAGCGGGAAGAGGTGGTCAAGCCACGACGGACAAACAGATTATCTATTCACGGGAGGAAGCCAACTGGACCACGTCCCCACCAGGGAACCGAGGGAGCGTGAAAACCAAGCAAACTCGTCCCGTTGACCGTCTGCCCTGAACAACAAACAGCACAGCGGGCACGATGACAGCACTGACACGGGACCAGGTGACTTAGCTGTAATTACAGACTGGTTCCAGGCGAACATGCCTTAAGACACAGACTTGTTTGGAGTGCAGAGGCAACCTGTTGATTATCCCAGCTTCACACCTATGGTTAGAGGAGTGACCGCAGCAAACAATTACGCGATAAGACACAGGCTTGTTTGGGCTGCAAAGGCGACCTGTTGATTATCCCAGCTTCACACCTATGGTTAGAGGAGTGACCGCAGTAAACAAGCTATAAGACACAGACTTGTTTTCGTTGCAAAAGTGACCTGTTCATTATCTTTCACGGTCTCACCTATCATTACACCTAGCGATGACCGCAGGAAACAGCCTGTACAAGCCATGGACCTATACTACAAACAACAGATTTGTTTTCGTTGCAAAGGTCACGATGATGCGTGGCTTAATGTCCCTAGATGGACGTTTTGGGGACAATACGCTTGCAAAGGCAGACTGTTTTTGTTTTTTTAACGTCTGTCTGGCACTGACGTAGTCTTCAGGGTAGGGGAGACCGGGGCAACTGGGGCCACGGGGTACATTGGGTCACAACAATGTTTTACGCATTAAACACAATTATTTTTTATTTCTTTTCAGTTCAGTTATGTCATTAAGCGAGTAAAGTTTACCTGGCAGTTTATTTCAGCCTTTATTGTCTGTTCATTTATGAAAGAGAAAGAACATTTTAAAAACGATCTATTTATCTATATTGCATTTTTTTTGTAAGCGCATTGAGCCGTAGCTTTTTGCATACAAAATGCCCATATTATTATTATTTTTTAATTTGATTTTATTAGTATTATTGTTACTGCTGCTGCTAGTACTACGACTGCGACAACTACTACTCTTACTACCACTAACCCTGCTGCTATCACCATCACTAAGCAGTGCGGGCAGCTACCAAACCGCACAGCACAACAGCAGCATGCAGGCAGCACAAGTTAACGGAACCAGAGCAGCATCGTGTGGCCACAGAGTCCGCTCCATGGCCGGGCCCTTCAGGGACTATGATTATCCGCACTGCGGGGTACAGTCCAGTGAGCCGGTTTGGCCTAGCGGTAAGGCGTTAGGCTGGTAAGCGGAAGGACCTCGGTTCGATACCGCTTCGGCTCTCCTTTCTCTTCAAAAAGGTGGTGGTTTGTGGACACTGTCTTGTGACTTTGTCCATCACTTCCTACTGAAACATTAAAATGGCTCTCATCGCTGCCCATCTTAATGCAGAAGTCATTCTGGTGGTGACAGTGTAGCGATAGGTATATAATCTCCCTCTCCCCCCACCTCCATACCCCCTCCCCCCCCCCCTTCTCCCCGTCCCTAATAAGCCGTACGGTTTCTGTGGACGTTAAGCACCATGTTTACTTAGGTACAGTCCGAGGTGGGCATCCGCGATTGACAAGCCGTAAAGAGCGCCACCGGGAAGTTCGCACCGGAACGTGCCGAAGTTTCCCCTCTCTCCCTTACCCCCCCTGTGGAGTTACAAGCCTGTCTGACATGGATCCGTTTCGCTCCGCCTCTGCCTGCTGCTGTTGTGAGATTCTGTGGGTCCTGCGCCGGTGGCAACAGGGTCTTAACCCCTTCACTGCCCCAGCATGTCAAATTTCCGGGCTGAAAGACGATGCAGGGACGTGCCAGCAAACGGGATATTTTCCGGTCCTAAAACATCTACTGTCAATGCTATGCGTTTTGATGAAAACCCTTTAACACGCCAGTGAGAAAAAAGAAGACAAAAAGGCTTAACAGTTTCAAATTTCTCACTTTTATTGGTCGTTTCCAAGTGACATCATGGCAGTGAAGGGGTTAAGCATTTTAATTATAAGTCAAATTTAAATGAATCAACAACAATTAAAACAGGATTTTTTTCTTGCACCCCAGCTCTATCATCAAATTATCGTTTAAGGTTATTTAGATTAACAGCTAGGAACAAGCAAATATAGCACATAAAAAGCCCTGTCATTTTCGATAAATATTCATTGGTATAACATCACCCCACCGCCCAGTACACACACACACACACACACACACACACACCACACACACACACACACACACACACACATCACATGCAGACACCACACACACACACACACACACACACAACACATGCAGACACACACGCATACACACACACACACACAACACACACACACACACACACACACACACACACACACACACACACACACACACACACAAACACACACACACACACACACACACACACACACACACACACACACACACACACACACACACACACACACACACACACACACACACACACACTCAAGGGTATGCATACACCCCTCCCCTTCCACTCACATCTATATCTTTTCCTGCCAAAGAGTCTCCTCTGTAGGATCCGACTCCTTCAGACAATTGTCCCAAAGAGGTCAGCGAGCCAGAAATTAATGTTAATTTGGAGTCACCTGCTGAGCATCAGAATGCACAGAAAGCCTGAATTCAAGCAGGATGTCAGGTAGCACTAAATATTGAAAATTAATGGGAAACGCTCTTTTCAGGAAGTCATATAATGTGCTAAGGGCAGACAAAGGGTTAACGAAGGCAACCGGCAGCTGCATTTAAAGATGCATTCATACTATTTTTGCTATGTTATGTACGATCTGTGACAAGCTCATCAGAGGCACACGCGTTTCTTGGATAGAGTGTATGAATCCACTGACATCGGACGGTAGTCACGTTGCCTTGGTTTCTATAGAGTCAGTGGAATCAGCTACAAAGTAACGCTACAACGTGAGTGAAGACAAAACTGCCTGCTTGCTTTGCTGAGCATTTTCAGCCACAGGGAAGGCGACATAAAAGCACACAAAGTTGAACGAACGAACGCTTAAAAAAATCTTTTTTATTAACGAGGGTAATGGAATAAGTGCAATACGTGTTTTTACATCCAGCCCTCGGGCCCTTGAAAGAGAGAGAGAGAGAGAGAGAGAGAAGAGAGAGAGAGAGAGAGAGAGAGAGAGAGTCGGGGTCACTACATTTAACCTCTCTTATCCAGCTATCTCGCTCTCACTATAAGTCTCATGAGCACCAAAGAATTTCAACCACGAACTGAGATCGAATCTCACTTGGCGGGCTTGAAAGTGTTTTGATGGCTAGTGTGGAACATCATTAAATTTCTGCTACGGAGATTAATTCCAATTTTGTTCTCTGAAATTGCATTTCGCAGATCTTGTCTATGACGCTGGTCTTGCTCTGTTTGTTGTCAAGTATGTGTTACTATCGGGCGCTCTGTCCATAAAAAAAAAAACAGAAAAGAGCCATCACTGAGCAGTCCTGAACAATACCACAAAGTCGTGTCAGTACTGACGAGAAACTGTAACTGGACGGAAGATGACAAAGAAATTTCCACGACAAAATCTTTCTGTTTGTCTGACCGGCGAAAAGTTACCAAAAGATAGTGTTCCTCCAAACCCCTCTTTTAACTTCTTGCCCCGCACCCGTTCCTCTAAACACGAGGAACTGAAAAGCCATGTTTTTCACAGTCAGGCGATAGTCAGGCCATTGGTCACTTCGTCTTTGTTAGCGGACACGAGAAGACCGTGGAGATTGTGATGCTATTCTCCGATAGGTGTGGACTCAAAGGTCGGCAAAACTCCAAAGAACTGTGATCAGCGTAAGTTGTAAGTGATGTGAACCAAGGAGACTTGTCTACACAATATGCAGCTTGAAGATTGGTGATGGAACTTTACTGAAAGCAAAGGTCAAAAGATTTTAGTCACGATAAAGAGAGGTCATTGGTTTCTGATTGCTGCTGTCCCTGAAAAAGAAGAAAGAAATATACACACACAGACTCGACACACACAAACACGAAAGACAGACAGACAGACAGACAGACACACACACACACACACACACACACACACACACCACACACACACTCATTTCTCAGTGAGTGTGTTAGTGTGCCTCTGAGATCGATTGAATAACGGTTTGGAGAAAGAAGAGAAAGAAAGGATTCGAGCGGATATATGATCCTCCAATAAACAGCTGTAAAAAAAAAAAGAAAAAAAAAGGAAGAAGGTTTAAGTGCAGTCAGCCAGTCTTTTTCGTGTCTTGACAACCGCAGCGATAAACACGCTATGCATCACCCGTCGTCAAAACCGCATCAAAACGTCAATGATTCATAGCAGACCACAACACTACGTACAATTCAGATGCAGGAATTCTGCACACGAAGCTCTACTCTCCTGAATAACTAACCGCCGCTCAAAAGGAGGAGTTCAACAAAAGTCAAGAGTGACCGACTTGGTAAAGTCGTTGGTAGATTTTATCCCAAAGAACCTTCAAAGCTGACTCGGCGCACCTTGCAGATGTATCACGCTATTCAAGAGAGCATCTTTCCTGTAGGTACTCTGGAAACCCGCGTGATGCGGCGTCGGTGTTTACAAGATGGTCTTCTGGACTGGAAGGTGTCTCGCTATTTATGACGCGCGCTATCAGTGGGCAGATTGTGTGTCGCACAAGATCATCTCTGTTTATTTGACGGCGTCGATTAAGCATTTTCAGCATACCCCGACCCAGCTTGAGTATGTCTCATTTTCACACATTTACAGTTCTCCTGCACCGCTGCCAGGTCTGAAGGATATGTTCCACGTCGATCACGATGACACACTACCACTGCCTGCCTGCCTGTCTGTCTGTCTGTCTGCCTGTCTGTCTGTCTGCTTGTCTGTCTGTCTTCCTGTCTTCCTATCTGCCTATCTGCATGTCTGCATGTCTGCCTGTCTGTCTGCCTCTCTGTCTGTCTGCCTGTCTTCCTGTCTGTCTGTCTGCCAGTCTGTCTGTCTGCCTGTCTGCCTGTCTGCCAGTCTTCCTGTCTGTTTGTTTGGTTTTACTGTTCCAAATCTAAGATGATGACACACTACCTCTTTGTATCTGCAAGTCTGTTCTTTGTTCCGAGCCTAAGGCGATGATACAATACCTCTGTCTGTCTGTGTCCTTACTGTTCCAAGCCTAAGACGATGACGCAATAGCTCTGTCCGTTTTTCCTGTTCCAAATCTTTGACGGTGTCACACTACCTCTGTATGTTTGTATGTCTGTTATTAGTGTTTCAAGCCTATGACAACCTCTGTCTGTCTGTTTTTTTTTTCCTGTTCCAAGCCTAAGACGATGACGCAAAACCTATGTCTGTCTGTTTTCCTGTTCCAAGTCTAAGATGGTGTCACGCTACCTCTGTATGTTTGTATGTCTGTTATTAGTGTTTCAAGCCTATGACGATGACACACTACCTCTGTCTGTCTGTCTGTGCGGTTTTCCTGTTCCAAACTTAAAATGATGACACAGTCCTCTGTTTTTTTCCTGTTCCTAACCTGAGACGGTGACACACTACCTCTATCTGCCTGCCTGTCTGTTTGTGGTGTTTTTTTCTGTTCCAAGCCTATGACGACGACACACTACCCCCTCTCTGTGTCTTTGTCTTCCTAGGGTTTCAAAGCAGCTAATACTGAAACGACTCGGTTTTCAGACTCTCTATGTCTCATGCTCTCAGTCTATCCATGGAGTCTGTGCGTCTACCTCCGCCCCCTCCAGCACTGTATGTGCTGTCTCTCTGTTTCTGTCTCTGTCTGTCTGTCTGTCTGTCTCTCTTAATGTCTCAGTTTTCGTCCTGGTGTTATCTACGAGATAGGCTGGGCATTGAAAGAACAATCATTTACTGTCTCTG
>JABMCL010003469.1:1000000-1007500 GCA_018857735.1 Alviniconcha marisindica | reverse complement strand
TATGTCAGCCTGACATCTGAGGACATTAATCTACGCCTCACCTCATCATAGGGTCAGGTCAGCTAGAGATGCCTACAACCTGACCACGAAGCTTAGGTCTCCAGCCTGGTTCCCCGAGGTCCTCCAAGTATGGTCGTTCTCCGTCGTTTGTCCCACATATCGTTTTGTAGCTTGATAAAGGGGGTTACCCCGAAAATTTGCATGTTGTGTTTTGTCCTAATAAGTAGCGTTATTTTGAACCTTTTATGTGTTTAGATCTTGTTTTAGAACGCTAACAATCAGAGTATACTTTATTCATCCCACACTCTTAGACATACGCCCCCTTTCTAACAGTCATTCTTGTTTCAGATTTTTGCGTAATGTAGGTTTCAGATCGGCTCTGTTCTCATCTGATTCTGTATTCATTACACACCTACATTACACGATCAATCGCCCGACGGTGACACCACGATCTGTGGTTTCCATTAGCAACTGATCGTACATCATGTAGTCACATGACCGTGATCGAAAGTGGATCACTACCTTCGGTCTGTCCACCCTGCGACACCCTGAGTCAACAAAAAATCTGAAACAAAGTTGATTGCTAGTTGACATCACGCATATTTCAATAAGTGTATGTTTTTGTATATAGTTTTGTTATTGTTTTGGTGTGACTTAATGATCTGTGCTGTTATCTTGATCATTATAAGATCAGTCTAATATCACTTATGTGAAAAGACTTTAAATAAAAAGGAAGAAGAAGAAACGCCTCTTTCACCAGACACTTCAGCCTCGTGCTTGCATTCCACAACAAACTCCAGCATTAAGTGAAAGATGATTGGACGTTTTTCATCTATCATCATTTGTTAGTCTATTATATGTCTGCTGCTTGCGAAAGATGTTGCCACTGAAAATTCTGCTCATGTTACGTGCTGTCGAATTAAAATCTTTCGTTTCTTCTTCTTCTTCTTCTTCTTTCGTTTCTTCTTCTTCTTCTTCTTCTTCTGTTTCTTCTTCTTCTTCTTCTTCTTCTTCTTCTCCTCCTCCTACTCCTTCTTCTTCTTCTCCTTCCGTTTCTTCTCCTTCTCCTTCTTCTTCTCCTCCTCCTCCTCCTTCTTTGATCTTTTGCGTGTTTTTGATCTTGAGGGTGAGTCACCAGGTTGGAAGCTTCTCGTTCCCTCCAGTCTGATGCGTTTTCAATCGTGATTTCTGATCATTCTAGAAAGGACATTCTCTGGCTCAAAAACTCTGACGGGCCAGTTGGACAAGCTAGACCTCATCGCGGATTGAAAGCGAGAGTTATTTGTCCACACACTTTCAATGCTCGCCGGGCGCACATACACGAGCCGGGTGTTCGCAGAGGGTGGGAGTCATTCTTGTCCGGTCCCGTGTGAAGGGGGGGGGGGGGGGGGGGGGGGATTCTGTCAAATCAGGGTAGGCGTTTTATTTGGCAGCGAAGGGACTTTTTGCACACGCACAAAAAGAGAAACCTCACGAGAGGAGGTGTAGGGGACCGCCCCCACCCCATCCCCACCGCCTCCACACACACACACACACACACCTCAGGACAGGTGCTGACGAGGCTGACAAAAGACTTTTGTAGGAGTGACGGCTGGTTGTCAGATCGTCACAACGGCGACGGAAGAGGAGAGAGAGAGCGAGCTGCCTTTTTTCTGGCTTTTCTGATGAACGGGACATTGTAAGGCCGAGTCAAAGAAAGGTGTCAGGGCGTTTTTATGCTCGTTTAGTCTCGCGGAATTCCTTTCTCAAGGGAAACGCTTTAGCACGCTTCGACAAGAAGTCAATATGGCTAACCGTTTCTCATTCTATTGCCGTGATTCACTGCGAGAGTAGTATTTCAGGACTCTGCTGGTGCGTCTTGGTCCGTGTGAATGTTGGCAGTTCATAGACGAGTCCGCGTGTGTCTATCTTAACCCTTGTGTATCGGCCAACAATGGACACGAGTGTACACCCCTGAGTTAGAGCTGATTTGGGTAAAGGCTTTGCTACACTGTAACTTTCTTGCCTGCTGTCTGTCTCGTTCTTGTGAGTCTGTTAACATGTCAATTAGATGCAAACGCACTGACTACCTCACCTTATATGGTTCACTCCACTGGATGTAATGTGTGTGTGTGCGTGTGTGTGTGTGTGTGTGTGTGTGTGTGTGTGTGTGTGTGTGTGTGTGTGTGTGTGTGTGGTTGTGTGTGTGTGTGTGTGTGTGTGTGTGTGTGCGCGCCTCCGGGTGTGTGTGTGTGTGTGTGTGTGTGTGTGTGTGTGTGTGTGTGTGTGTGTGCAGTGCATGTATGTTTGTGTATTTGTTCGCGTTCAGTTCCACCGTGGTGTGTGTGTGTGTGTGTGTGTGTGTGTGTGTGTGTGTGTGTGTGTGTGTGTGTGTGTGTGTGTGTGTGTGTGCAGTGCATGTATGTTTATGTGTATTTGTTCGCGTTGTCACGGGTGTGTGTGTGTGTGTGTTGTGTGTGTGTGTGTGTGTGTGTGTGTGTGTGGTGTGTGTTGTTGTGTATGCGAGGTCGTGGGAGTGCGTGCATATATGTTTATGTGTATTTGTTCGCCTTCGGTTCTACCGTGTGTGTGTGTGTGTGTGTGCGTACGTGCGTGCGTGCGCGCGCTCGTGCGCGCGCGCTCGTGTGTGCATCTATACCCCAAAACTGTACCTAAAAACCGGGACACGTGAGCGTGTAGTTCCCCACCCAGTGGTAAAAGAGCGAGAGAAAGCAGACGTTAGCCGTCATTACGGACAGCCCGGCAGTAATGGAGTGTGCAGCCAAGCACCGGTTTCAACGCCAAAGAAGCGGAAGCCAATTGAAAGAGAAAATGAAATTGCCGTCCTGTTGAGTCTGGCGTTACAGATCGTTAGCAGCTTGTTGAAAACTTGTAATTAACTGTCTAGCAAACAGAGAAACGATACAGAGGCATTGTGGAAGGTGCAGCAAGCGAAAAATCCAGTTTACGACCCACTGTAGAAATACCCGCTGCACCAATACCCACAGTGTTCTCGTGTGCGCTATTACACGTTAAGGCTGCAACGATTTGTTTTTACATGTGTATCTTAAAAAAATAAATTCACATGTGTATGAGAGAAATCTATGTTCGAGACAAAACAAAATCTGTCAACAAGATGATTTCTTAAGCTCACAAATTGTATTACCACCGAAATATACCAAATAAAACATTATATTATGCTATTCTCACTTTCTGAATAAGGACTGTATCTTTACAATTTGACTTGGGTGAGTATAACGTACAAACATCAGATACATTCTGTTGGAATGTTATTTCAAGAATGCCGAAAACCCTAGCCTTTCGCTACCGAGAACCCACACAGGCCAATAGGACACCTCTTGAGGCATGCACTACAGATTAACTGATCATATTTAGAAAAAGACTTGGTTACAGATATCAAAATAAGCTTCCTCTTCGCTTAATACAAAATTATGTATATATTCATAGGTAAGATGCTGTGCACTAAGCTTTGTGATGATGCCGTGGCTGAACTCAAAATATGATGTGGTCATGCAAATGGCCGCTCTCAGAAGGACGAGATACGCACAAATATCTCAACAGCATCATTTTAACACTGTAGTGAGTTGCAGTGACACACTCAACCAGTCATACAGTGCAGTGGGGTTAAAACAATACAACAGTGTAGGCAGCACACGGATTCCTGACAGTGATCCCATAATTATACGGGATCGTGGTAGCATATGCTTGATGTCCATCTTGTCCTGTCAGTTCTTCGTTTCGACCAGAAGCAAGCTGAAAAGGTAAACGACAATTGTAGCCTAGGAATGTGCTCATAGGGTTTCCTTGGCTGTTAATGAAGTACTTGGCAGTACCAGACGTGTTAGGACTGAGGCAGACAATCGCTGAAAAGAATGTCAGGCTGAATGCTTACTGGATAAACCGCCATCGACGGACTGCAACGTCATTTCCATTTTCTCTTGTCTAAATATTTTTCGTTTGCACAAACATCAAAGAGAGAGAGAGAGAGAGAGAGAGAGAGAGAGAGAGAGAGAAAGAGAGAGAGAGAGAGAAACTGATGCCAATGAATCGAAGCCATTGGAGAGGTATTAAAGGTCGAAGAAGACAGGAGTGTCTAAATTTATTTGTGCATATGAAAATATGAAGAATGCATACATGCAGGCTGTGTGTGTGTGCGGGAGGGTGAGAGAAATAGATTTATGGTTGCATCTGTCTTAATAGTGTATTTTTAATCTGTCTAAACTGACTGCAATTTCAGTGTGTTACATGCATTTGGTGTGCGTGTGTGTGTGTGTGCGTGTGTGTGTGTGGTGTGTGTGTGTGTGTGTGTGTGTGTGTGTGTGTGTGTGGGGGTTTGGTAGAGAGAGAGAAGAGGAGGAGAGGAAGAGAGAGAGGAGAGAGAGAGAGAGAGAGAGAGAGAGAGAGAGAAGCGGTAGGTAGCCCAGTTATCATCCATTTCATGCATGTCATATTTCATAGACGTCAATACACGTCGTCGACATCTTCTGTCCGAGTGGAGCTGGCGCCCGGCTCGGTGTCTGTCTGTCCGCTGGGCACTTAATGTTGGGCTTTGCAGGGCGCCGTGCTTATCTGAACGTGACAACGCTAACCACCCTGCACGTGGCATCCACTTTACCGGCAGTGGACTCAGCACGTGGTTCCACAAGGAAGTTGACGTCGCTGAGAACCCAGTCGTTAGTCATGTGGTGCAAGCGGGAGACGCAGTGGGGTTTCCTCGGTACTCGGTCTCAAAAACCTGGATCTTTCTCTCCCAGAATTAAGAGTTCAGGAGCTGTGTGAGAGTCGAGGTGGCCGTCCTGAGCTGTCCGTCCTAACGAGCCTTCTGGTTTCCGTGGACGTAAAGCTATATTGAACCATGCTTCGGCATTGGTCACAGCTTGTCCCTAATATGTCAACTGACACCTGAGGACATTGAGCATCACTTCATCATCATCATCATCATCATCATCATCATCATCATCATCATCATCATCATCATAATCCTCGAATCAGCAAGTCGGGACCGTGAATAACAGCCATAAACGAGGTTAGAGACGACGAGAGGCTCGTACAGCTTGATCCAAACACAAAAAGTTTCAAAAGAACGTTTTTTTTATTATGACACGGACACACAATATGCAAATCTTCGGGGAAATCCCCTTTGTCAAGCCACAAAACGACACTTAAACAATAGATAAACGGTTAAAAACGACGGAAAAAGAATCTTTCAAGCACTAAACAAGCGAGAACATCTCAACCAAAAGAAAAGAAAAAAAGAGAGGATTAGTTTCTCTTATTTTTCATTGTTTTTAACCGTTTATCTGTTGTTTAAGTGTCGTTTTATGGTTTGAAAAACGGGATTTTCCTCGAAAATTTCCGTGTCATAATAAATAAGCGTTCGTTTGAACCTTTTTGTGTTTGGATCTTTTTTAGAACGCTAGCAGTCGTTCTGTTTCAGATATTTGTACAGCTTGACTTGCTCGTGAAGCTGAAGATGTTGCTTCGCCAGATCCTGTAGAGAGAGAGAGAGAGAGAGAGAGAGAGAGAGAGAGAGAGAGAGAGAGAGAGAGAGAGAGAGAGAGAGAGACTATATTGTTTAATTACAGATGCTTGTGTAAATATTTACTTTTCAATGCTGTGATAATATGTTGTGTGTGTTTGGTGTATTTTTAGCCTTTGTTGCCGTGTTCAAATATTAGTCTATTGTTTATTCCATTTCCTACTGTGCGCCGTAAGACAAATTTGTTTTGTAAACTTTTACTGGGACAATAAATATTCTGATTCTGATTCTGATTCTGCTCTGTCCGTCGCTGGGGTGATCCTGACGCAGGTTTCTCCGGCACGAGCAGGTGCCACCGTAGACAGAGTTTCCTCTGTGACTCAGCGTGGTATGAACATCGTCCTGCTGCTACAAAAGTACAAGCAAGTTCCGCTTCAGGTTCCGTGACAGGACTGGAAGGGCTTGGTATCTGATAATGTCCAAACCTCGCACCCAGAACCAGCAATCTGTTTAACCTTTTACAATTTTCATGTAATCTATTTCTTTAATCTCTTCCTACACGTGTTTCGGGCATGAAAGTGTGCTCATAGTGAAAACTAAAATCCTAAGGTTGCAATGTTTAGCGATGATGTTGAAAACACATAAATCTATTTCTTTTTGCAAATATGTGCGATAAAATAGGCATCAACAGAGAATGTGAAGGATGCACACCCTAGATTTCTATGATAAGACGTTCTTCCATCCTAGCCCCTACCCTAGCATCCTAGCCCCTTCCATCCTAGCCTCTGCCCCCGAGTTCAGAAGATTATCATCAAACAGAAAGGAAGGTACAAACAAAAGTAAAGGAAACATCAAACAACCAAGGAACCATTCAAACAAACAACGAAAAGAGTAAAGTAACACAAAGGTGACAGCAGCACCAAAGCCAAATTTTATATCTTACGATACAAACACGTAATCATTGACTAAACCGCCGGATATGTGCTCACATGTATAAAACACAAACGTATGTTCGTGACGGTATATACACCACTGTCAGTGGCCACAGTCACTATGCACACCTTCTGTCCAGCTGTCACAGATCGAACAGGAAATCCCGAGTCAAAACCGTCAATGAGATCGGCTTCCGCAGGGAGCAACGAAAGGCGATTGGTTAATTCGTGCCTTCCGCCCGATTCCCCAGTCCTGACCCCATGAACACACACACACACACACACACACACACACATTTATATACACACATACACGCTGAGAGAGAGGAGAGAGAGAAGAGAGAGAGAAGAGAGAGAGAGAGGAGAGAGAGAGAGAGAGAGAGAGAGACGTCTAGACACGAACAGTGACGAGGAGAGAGGAGAGAGAGAGAGAGAGAGGAGAGAGAGAGAGAGAGAGAGAGAGAGAGAGAGAGACGTAGAAGAAGAGCAGTAGGAGAGAGGGAGAGAGAGGGGAGAGAGAGAGACAGACAGACAGACAGACAGACAGACAGAAGACAGAGACAGAGAAGAGCTTGCGTGTGTGTATGGTGTGTGTGTGTGTGTGTGTGTGTGTGTGTGTGTGTGTGTGTGTGTGTGTGTGTGTGTGTGTGTGTGTGTGTGTGTTTGTGTGTGTACGTGCATTGACAGAATAAGCCATATTTGAAGAGAGAGAGAGAGAGAGAGAGAGAGAGAGAGAGAGAGAGAGAGAGAGAGAGAGAGAGAGAGAGGTCCTTTGTTCGCCGGGATTTGTCAGAGAAATGTATATTAGCAAGAAGCCAAGCAGATCTGCATCACCGTGATAATTCATCGACTCATCTGCTGCTGTAGACGGAGTGAAACACCGAAGGGGCCGCAGCAGCCAGAGGTTGACATCGTGGTCCAATGTCTTCTGCCAAACTGCGTGAGGTTTCTCTAAACACTTCACCGTCAGCTTATCTGACTAATGTGCTTGTTTGCACCTCTGCTTATCCGTGCTTCCAGTCCATCGGTAGTGAGGGAGGCGGATGGGGAACGCCACGGAGGGGTGGGGGATGGGGGGGGGGCAAGAGA
>JABMCL010003469.1:995000-997500 GCA_018857735.1 Alviniconcha marisindica | reverse complement strand
GAAAGATTTGGGTAGTTTATTTGACCAGAGAAATTGAGTAACTGCTGCTATCAACCTGTATGCGCATTTTTACAAAGTAAAGCGGAGAGAGAGAGAGAGAGAGAGAGAGAGAGAGAGAGAGAGAGAGAGAGAGAGAGAGAGAGAGAGAGAGAGAGAGAGAGCCTGTGTGTGTGTGTGTGTGTGTGTGTGTGTGTGTGTGTGTGTGTGTGTGTGTGTGTGTGTGTGTGTGTGGTGTGTGTTGTGGTGTTATGTGTATGTGTGTGCATACATAGAGAGAGAGAGAGAAAGAGAGAGAGAGAGGAGAGAGAGAGAGAGAGAAGAGAGAGAGAGAGAGAGAGAGAAGAGAGAGAGAGAGAGAGAGATTGATTGATTGACTGATTGATTGAACTTTCATTTCTCAACGGTGAAGATATTAGCACAAAGGCCGACTCACATATCTGCCGTTGCTACATACTACTAATAACCAAGACATTCACAGTGAAATATTATTACAGAGAGAGAGAGAGAGAGAGAGAGAGAGAGAGAGAGAGAGAGAGAGAGAGAGAGAGAGAGAGAGAGAGATTACACGAAAACTTATCAATGTCAATCGAATCTTTGTTAAGTTGGGAATCTCCTCTGTCAACCGCAAAGGTTTCATCACCTGTCTTGTTCAAGTTTATAGACGCTTATCGGCGATGTTACGTCGCTATCTGCTTTTATGCGAGTTCCCAACCCGTAGCGAGAAGTGGGACTGGCGACAATCTCTTCCATGCAACCCACCCCAAAAACTCATCACCAGAAAGCGAGACAGCGATCTGGCGTGGCGGAGTGGTAAAGACATAGGAACCAAGATAAGGAGGTTGCGAGTTCAAGTCCCCATTCGCACAGTAGTCTTCTCCGTCATGTCCTAAAGTGTTCTGGTGGCGAGTTTTTCTGTTTGGAATCCTAGTTTCGTTAATAACGATTAGCGGGATTGGATGTACACAACGCCGTCAAGTGGTATAGTTGGCCTAACGCGGCCTCTTTGGTCTTACCCTCGGGCGAAGAGGGCATGCAGCCTTTCACACCCGACATCAAAATTGCATGCAGCCTTTCACACCCGACATCAAGAGGGCATGCAGCCTTTCACACCCGACATCAAAATTGCATGCAGCCTTTCACACCCGACATCAAGAGGGCATGCAGCCTTTCACACCCGACATCAAGAGGGCATGCAGCCTTTCACACCCGACATCAAGAGGGCATGCAGCCTTTCACACCCGATATGAAGAGGGCATGCAGCCTTTCACACCCGACATCAAGAGGGCATGCAGCTTTTCACACCCGATATGAAGAGGGCATGCAGCCTTTCACACCCGATATCAAGAGGGCATGCAGCTTTTCACACACGATATCAAGAGGGCATGCAGCTTTTCACACACGATATGAAGAGGGCATGCAGCTTTTCACACCCGATATGAAGAGGGCATGCAGCATTTCACACCGACATCAAGAGGGCATGCAACCCTTTCACACCCGACATCAAGAGGGCATACAACCCTTTCACACCCGACATCAAGAGGGCATGCAGCCTTTCACACCCGATATCAAGAGGGCATGCAGCTTTTCACACACGATATGAAGAGGGCATGCAGCTTTTCACACCCGATATGAAGAGGGCATGCAGCATTTCACACCGACATCAAGAGGGCATGCAGTCTTTCACACCCGACATCAAGAGGGCATACAACCCTTTCACACCCGACATCAAGAGGGCATACAGCCCTTTCACACCCGACATCAAGAGGGCATACAACCCTTTCACACCGACATCAAGAGGGCATACAACCCTTTCACACCGACATCAAGAGGGCATACAACCCTTTCACACCCGACATCAAGAGGGCATACAACCCTTTCACACCCGACATCAAGAGGGCATACAACCCTTTCACACCCGACATCAAGTGGGCGGTGCGTGCTCACGGACGAGCTGGGACACGTGCATGCACCCAGTCCCGCTCATCGGTACTGAACGTAATTGAAGAAATTCCTGATAATCGTTACTGAAGAAACTCAGATCAGAAGATACAGGCCCGATAATCGTTACTGAAGAAACTCAGATCAGAAGATACAGGCCCGATTCGTTAAAACTCAGATCGAGATACAGCCCTCGTTACTGAAGAAACTCAGATCAGAAGATACAGGCCCATGTTCAAGACCTCGAATAAGTACGTTACTGAAGAAACTCAGATCGAGACTGAGAAACTCAGACAGTCCCGTAATCGTTACTGAAGAAACTCAGACGATAATCCCGATAATCGTTACTGAAGAAACTCAGATCAGAAGACACAGGCCTGATAATCGTTACTGAAGAAACTCAGATCAGAAGACACAGGCCTGATAATCGTTACTGAAGAAACTCAGATCAGAAGACACAGGCCTGATAATCGTTACTGAAGAAACTCAGATCAGAAGACACAGGCCTGATAATCGTTACTGAAGAAACTCAGATCAGAAGACACAGGCCTGATAATCGTTA
>JABMCL010003469.1:985000-987500 GCA_018857735.1 Alviniconcha marisindica | reverse complement strand
CAGGGTAATGCTAATGGCACATACTGTCTCAGGGTACTGCTGATGGCATATACTATTTTATAGGGTATTGTTGATGGCACATGCTGTCTCAGGGTACAGCTGATGGCACATGCTGTCTCATGGTACAGCTAATGGCACATACTGTCTCAGGGTACTGCTGATGGCATATACTATTTTATAGGGTATTGTTGATGGCACATGCTGTCTCAGGGTACAGCTGATGGCACATGCTGTCTCATGGTACAGCTGATGGCACATACTGTCTCAGGGTACTGCTGATGGCATATACTATTTTATAGGGTATTGTTGATGGCACATGCTGTCTCAGGGTACAGCTGATGGCACATGCTGTCTCAGGGTACAGCTGATGGCATATACTGTCTCAGGGTACTGCTGATGGCATATACTGTCTCAGGGTACTGATGATGGTACTGCAGATGACATATACTGTCTCAGGGTACTGCTGATGGCATATACTGTCTCAGGGTACTGCTGATGGCATATACTGTCTCAGGGTACTGCTGATGGCATATACTGTCTCAGGGTACTGATGATAGAATACTGTCTTAGGGTACTGTTGATGGCACATGCTGTCGCAGGGTACAGCTAATGGCATATACTGTCTCAGGGTACTGCTGATGGCATATACTGTGTCAGGGTACAGCTGATGGCATATACTGTGTCAGGGTACTGCTGATGGTACTGCAGATGACATATACTGTCTCAGGGCACCGCAGATGGCATATACTGTCTCGGGGCACCGCAGATGGCACATACTGTCTCAGGATACTGCTAATGGCTGATCGCTGAAGCTGCCGGAAAACGTTGACCTCCTTCAAACCGGATTAGCCGTTTCGCCGGTACACGGGAGGCCCCTCCCAACAATGCTGTCTGGGCAGCCGGTGACAGCGTGTAAAGAGTGGCACGCCTACAGAGTGCCACAAACCTCCGGGGTTAACAATAGACAAACACGAGGTGAAAGGCGCCTTCACTGAGCTCCTTTACCCGTTCAATGGATGCTCTGCCGGGTTACCCGTCTCGCTTGTTCGCTGAGCTGGGTGCAAACGTCTTGAACAATTTTCTTCATGACGCATAGTTAAAAATAAAAAAAAATAAAAAAATGGGGGCGGGGGGGGGGGGGGGGGCAGGGTGGTGGTGGTGGTGGTGGTGGTGAGAAAACCGTTTTCAAAGAAAGAAAACGGTTTAAAAAGTGAAAGGAGAGAAAAATTGAATACGCCGGAAATATTTTCGCTGGGGTATTATGCCCTTCTCCCAATATTTTCCCGGGTATTGTGTGGATTGGGTGGATGGTTCTGGTGTGGGTGGGCCGGGTGTGGCACGTGCAGGTTAATGAATGATACCCGGTTTTGAGAGCAGTGAGCAGCGGACGGCTTGTCTCACTTTTTGGCGTCCGTAAAGAGTTAAAGCTGTCGGAAATAACGTTCACCTCCACCTCAGTGCTTTGCGGTCAAATTTATGTATCATCAAACGCTTTCGATATGATGGAACCGATGCCCCCCCCCCCCCCCTCCCCACACACACACCACCCCACTCACTACCCACACACACACACACACACACACACACACACACACAGCACGCACACACGCACGCAATCACGCAATCACGCACGCACGCGCTCGCTCGCTCGCACGCACGCACGCACGCACATCTTTTTATAATAATTTAGTGTCGTTTACGAATATTTAAAGCAACAATTGCATTGGTGTAGTGACATTTTCAATGATGTAATGATACGATTTAAAAATGTGATATTTACAATGAGACAGAGTGATACAATGACGCACTGTCATTTGCAATGATGAAAAGAGCCATTTACAATAATGTACTGATATTTACAATGACGCAAAATGAACCTTACAATCTATCTGCAGTGATATATTAATATCTGCAATGATGCAAAGTGATCTTTACAATGACAGTTACATTTACAATGACAGGTATATTGACCATAATGTATTACTATTTACAATGATGCTAGGTAATATTTACAATGACAGTTATATTTACAATAATGTATTTACTTTACAATGATTCAAAGTAATATTTACAATGGCAGTTATATTTACAATCATGTATTAATTTTGCAATGCTTCAAAGTGAAATTTACAATGGCAGCTATATCTACAATGATGTATTAACATTTACAACAATGCAGTTATATTTATAATCATGTGTTAATTTTGCAATGCTTCAAAGTGAAATTTACAACGTCAGCTACATCTACAATGATATATTAGCATTTACGATAATGCAGAATGACGTTTACAGTGATGTAGTGATGGTCACAGTAGCGTGTGGATATTTACAACGATACGGTGGCATAATCCGGCGTACAAAACGACCTCCACCACTGAGACCCGTCCACCCCTGTCTATGCGATGTGACTCCTCCTTCGGTAGTGCTGAGAGCTCCTGGGGAGCGCCGTGCTGAGACTGTCCCCCCGCTATTGTGACGGTCCTTGTAGAGACAGACACGG
>JABMCL010003469.1:977500-982500 GCA_018857735.1 Alviniconcha marisindica | reverse complement strand
GTGTGTGTGTGTGTGTTTGTGTTTGTTTGTTTGTTTGTTTATTTATTTGTTTGTGTGTGTGCCTGTGCGCGGTGTAAGTTCAAACATGTCACGCGTATGTCTATATCTAAGCCGGCTTGCCCACATACGAGCTGGCGTGTACCATCTCAGTGTGTTCGTCACTAAGTTTCTCGCTCGTTCGCACCTGCTTGTAGTAGTACGTGATCAGGCGTAGCCTACATACCGGGGGGTGGGGGGAGGGTAGGGTAGTGGTGGCGCGGGGGGTGGGGAGGGGAGGTGGGGGGAGTAGGGGGGGGGGAGGCAGCAAGGTCTGGAGCCGGCAGTCAAAGCCTCGCAGCGCGTGCCAGTCTCTGAGTGCAGACCGGTGTGTCCATCACCTCGACAGCTGTTCCCCCCCCCCACCCGCTACCGCCCCCCCCCCCCCCCTCCGCCCCCTTCCGCCATCCCCCTCCTCCTTCCTTCTCTGCATCATGCTCCGGCAGACAAGACATCAGCACCAACAAACAGATCGCTTTCACCTCTCTTCTCCCTCTCCTCCCTCTCCATCCCTTCTTCACTGATTCTCATTACTACCCCCTCTACCTCGCTCCCTAGCTGCCTCCGTGTGCTTCTTCCCCACCCGCCCCCTCCGCCCCCCCCCCCCCCACCTCCACCTCCCCGCTCCCGCTGTCTTGGCCTGAGATAATCACCCTGAATGGATGGTGTGTTGGCGAACACCTATTACTCTACAATATCCAACAGTTCTCGCGCCAGTTAGAATAATACCTTCAAACAGGATCAGCACACAAGGGAGTTAATTAGCGCTCGAAAGACGTCACACAGGCACAACAACAAAGACCTCAGCCGCCTGGGTAACTTTCACACGGCATGCGAGTAAATACAAGGTACATAAACTCCACCAGAGGTACATCCTTGAAACGTGAATAAGACAATGTTATTGCGTAGGCGAACTCCTCTTACTCTCCAGTATCCAAAGCGCCAGTTGGAGTAGTGCCTTCAAGCGCGAATAAGACAATTGTATTGTGTTAGAGAGAGAGAGAGAGAGAGAGAGAGAGAGAGAGGGAGAGAGAGAGAGAGAGAGAGGAGAGAGAGAGAGAGAGAAGAGAGGAGAGAGAGGATTGATTGATTGAACTTTATTTCTCAACGGTGAAGATATTAGCACAAAGGCCGACTCACATATCTGCCGTTGCTACAGATACTAATAAGAGAGAGAGAGAGAGAGAGAGGGAGAGAGAGAGAGAGAGAGAGAGGACGAGAGAGAGAGAGAGATGAGAGAGAGAGGAGAGAGAGAGAGAGAGAGAGAGAGAGAGAGAGAGAGAGAGAGAGATTGATTGATTGACTTATTTCTCAACGGTGAAGATATTAGCACAAAGGCCGATCACATATCTGCCGTTGCTACAGTACTACTAATAAGAGAGAGAGAGAGAGAGAGAGAGAGAGAGAGAGAGAGAAGAGATGAGGGGACGAGATGAGAGAAGAGAGAGAGGAGACGAGGAGTCGTGACAGAGAGAGAAGCAGGGCGAGAGAGAGAGAGAGATGACTGACTGACTGACTGATTGAACTTTATTTCTCAACGGTGAAGATATTAGCACAAAGGCCGACTCACATATCTGCCGTTGCTACAGTACTACTAATAAGAGAGAGAGAGAGAGAGAGAGAGAGGAGAGAGCAAGAGGAGAGAAGAGAGAGAAGAGAGAGAGAGAGAGGAGAGAGAGAGAGAGAGAGAGAGATTGAATTGATTGATTGATTTGATCTATTCTCAACGGTGAAAGATATTAGCACAAAGGCAGACTCACATATCTGCCGTGCACAGTACTACTAATAAGAGAGAGAGAGAGAAAGAGAGAGAGAGAGAGAGAGAGAGAAGACGAGAGAGAGAGAGAGAGAGAGGAAGAGAGAGAGAGAGAGAGAGAGAGAGAGAGAGAGAGAGAGTTTAACGTCATGTCAACCGCACGAATATTACGTGAATGCATCTCTCTATCTATGTCTCTGTCTGTCTGTCTGTCTATCTATCTATTTATATATCTACAATTCTTCTTGATATTGTCATTGTACGTTTGTTGTTTTGTTGTCCATTTTCCTTTCCTTTGTAGTTTAAATAAGAATGCATTCAAAATCTCAACATTTTCTTCGTATTCTACCGCTGTAATCTTTTACATGCGCATGCAGGCCCTATTATTTCGTTGTGGCTGTCACTGTTTCTCTCCTTCTACCGCCTCCTCGTTCCAAATGCCTTTGTTCCTTGAACTGACCGCATCCCACTACGTGCTGTAACCGATGTTCTCACTGTGTCCAGGTGGTGAAGAACCAGGTGAACACGACGTGCAAGTGTCACGGCGTGTCGGGCTCCTGCACCGTCAAGACCTGCTGGCTGCAGCTCGCCCCCTTCCATTCCGTCGGCAACATTCTCAAGCGCAAGTACGAGCAAGCCGAGCAGGCCTTTTCCCACACAAACAAGGCCACAGGGAAGACCCAGCTGTCCAAGCGGAGGCCGGGCGACTGGGGCGGGAACGGACTCTTGGGCTCCAACATGACCTCGCTCAGACGCGGAGAGCTGGCCTACATGGAGGAGTCGCCGAGCTTCTGTCGCAGGAGCCGCTACTCGCCGGGGACGCGGGGCAGGGTGTGCACCAAGGACGGTTCCTGCGAGTCCATCTGCTGCGGGAGGGGCTACAACGTGCAGCACCGGAGGGTGAAGAAGGCGTGTCACTGCGAAGTCATCTGGTGCTGCATGGTCAAGTGCAAGGAGTGCTGGGAGTCGGAGGTCATCTACATGTGCAAGTGAGCGCGAGCCCAGGGTGGGGCACCTGCCGATGCCGTGGGGCCCAGCGAAGGAGCGGTTCGAGTCGGATGCTGGGTGGCCTATGCGAACCACCTGGTGACACAGTATGGGCTAGCACAACGCAGACGGTTGAGGATCAGAGGTGATTTAAATTAGCAACTCTGGGACAGCCGCTCATAAAGTGTGGTCCAGCGGCAGACCGGTTCCAGTCGGGTGCTAGGTGACCCAAGTGAGCAACATCTGGACATCTGGTGATGCAGTATGATCCAGCGTAAAGACTGTTGACAAGTCAGAAGCATCTAGCGATGCAGCACGGTCCAACGTAAAGACTGTTGACAAGTCTGAAGCATCTAGCGATGCAGTACGGTCCAACGTAAAGACTGTTGACAAGTCAGAAGCATCTAGCGATGCCGTACGGTCCAACGTAAAGACTGTTGACAAGACAGAAGCACCTGGTGATGCAGTACGGTCCAACGTAAAGACTGTTGACAAGTCAGAAGCATCTAGCGATGCCGTACGGTCCAACGTAAAGACTGTTGACAAGTCAGAAGCACCTGGTGATGCAGCATGGTCCAACGTAAAGACTGTTGACAAGTCAGAAGCACCTGGTGATGCAGCATGGTCCAACGTAAAGACTGTTGACAAGTCAGAAGCACCTGGTGATGCAGCATGGTCCAGCGTAAAGACTGTTGACAAGTCTGAAGCACCTGGTGATGCAGTACGGTCCAACGTAAAGACTGTTGACAAGACTGAAGCACCTGGTGATGCAGCATGGTCCAACGTAAAGACTGTTGATCTTGTGATGCAGTATGGTCCAACGTAAAAACTGCTGATAAGTCTGAAGCATCTAGTGATGCAGCATGGTCCAACGTAAAGACTGTTGACGAGTCTAAAGCACCTGATGATGCAGCATGGTCCAACGTAAAGACTGTTGACGAGTCAGAACCACCTGGTGACGCAGTCCTCTCCGACAGAAAGAGTGCTGGCAGTCGGAGGTGCTGTAAGCGAACCACACCCTCTGGTGCTCCTGGTGATGCAGTCTGGCCCGGTAAAAAGAACACTTAGAGTCACAGGTGAACGGTGAGCAGCTCTGTGGCACCTGGTGATGCGCCATGGACCAGCGTGAAGAGCCCTGAGCATCTGAGGGTGATGGATCCAGTTGTGGGAAACAGCACCTCAGAGGCACCCACAGATGCAATACGCCTTAGCGCTAAAGAATGACGGGAGTGTGAATCCAGGTGATTTCAGTGAATAACTGGCAGTACTCACTGGCCAGGGAGATGACGGACTTGTGGAGTAAATAGCTGCGGCAGCTGGTGATGTGAGGTCAGATCATTGACTTTGCTGGGTTCGTGCAAGAGAGATTCATTGTAGAAAAGGAACTAGACCACTGACCGCAGATGTGCGACTTGTAGATAAAGACTGCTGGACATCCGACAGTGCGTGGTCTTGTGTAGACAGGTTGTGGTGCCATATAGAAACCTGCATGCTTAGGTGAGTATACCTCTGGCACTGCGTTGCTAACTGCGGACAGCAACGGACGGAAGTTGCATGGGTGGTTGAATGTCTGACTGAGCTATTCTGTGCATCCACGAACATATCTGGACTAGGGTTATGTCATTAAACGCCTGCAGTATACAGCACCAGAGGAATGAGGTGTACATAATCACGTTCAGTGTGGACGTCTCTGGGTGTGAACGTCTAAGTGATCAGTCCAGGCATCTGTGAACTCTTCTGGATTAGCATTGCAACATGCCTGCACTGAACAGTCCGAGAGGAGACCTGGTGTTGCCGTGCACTTGAGCGACTGCTCTCATCTAGTTCGGCATTGCCAGCAGTTCCGACTCTGGTCTGATCTGAGCTGACTAACGGTTTGTGCGTGGGAAGCTCACAACGAAGGTTGTGTATGGAACGAACTCAGAACTAGGATGTGTATCAGACACGAATGTTTGGTCAACACGAGAGACTGAGACTTGTGAAAATGTTAACATTAAAGAGCTACACGAGACTGAGACTTGCGAAAATGTTAACATTAAAGAGCTACACGAGACTGAGACTTGCGAAAATGTTAACATTAAAGAGCTACACGAGACTGAGACTTGCGAAAATGTTAACATTCAAGAGCTACACGAGACTGAGACTTGCGAAAAGTTTAACATTAAAGAGCTACACGAGACAGACTCAGAGACACAGACTGCTTGCTGACGTTGGGGCACCA
>JABMCL010003469.1:970000-975000 GCA_018857735.1 Alviniconcha marisindica | reverse complement strand
TATGGTCTCTGTGGACGTGAAGCAACACTGAACTTGAACAGCAACCCACGGAGCTCAGGAGCTGTGTGAAAGTCGACGTGGCCGTCCTGGGCTCCTTGTTCCCAATACAGTAATAGTGCTTATGGTCTTTGTTGACGTTGAAGCAACACTGAACTTGAACAGCAACTCACAGAGCTCAGGAGCTGTGTGAAAGTCGAGGAGGCCGTCTTGGGCTCCCTGTTCCTAATACAGTAATAGTCCATATGGTCTCGTCCCTAATATTCCTTATGGTCTCTGGACGTAACCCAACATTGAACTGAACCCTTAATCCCGATTTGCTAAAGAGTCCAAAAGTCCGGCTCTCGTTCCACATGTACGAGTCGTCAAAAAGCTGCAAAATAGCTATTTGCTTATGTTTGCTTTCGGGTGTTTTTTTTGTTTTTTTTTTTAAAGCAACAGCGCAGGTGTCGTCCAAAACTGGAAGCCGATAGGACACTGCAAGGTAGCCACTTTGTCAGTTTCTAAAAGTCAAAACTCGCCTCTATAGTATCAGACATCACTGACCCAATGACCCCTTCCCATTCGAGATTTTCCGGACCTCTCTTCGCCGTCTGTGTTGATTATGATGTGTCGTTAAGCGTGAATCCAAATTTTTCTTGACTAATTTGTGGTCTTCAATCAACGGTACGTGTGACGGCATTGTTCCGTATACGTGTTCCTTGTCTCCTCAACAGCAGCCTCTGTCGGTAATGGCGGCATCGGAGCCGCCTTTTAATTATAGCGTTTAGGCCGCTTGAACGTAGAAAAACGAGTCTATAACTTTAAACGCGATTAGGCCGGCCGGATAGTCTAGTCCTGTCTGCGCCCCAGAAATGCCAATTTTTTTCGATGTTAACCTTTTCACTGCCACGTTAGCGGCGCCGTCACTCCGAAAACGACCAGTAAAAATACCAAAAATTAATTTGAAATCATTAAGGCTCCCCCCCCCCCACCCGACACATGAACACGTGAAAAGATTTCTATCAAAATGCTCAATATGCAAAGTAGATTTGTTATAGGACCATCAGATATACTGTCTGCAGGCGTGTTTGTATGCATTTTTCAGCCCGGAAATTTTACAGGTTGTGGCAGCGAAGGGGTTAATAATAATAACAATATCGGTCATTTCTAGAGCGCCGCATCTCACCGACAAGGGCGAGCACACCGTACCGTTTTGAGAATAAACGTGATTAAGTGGATATTTGCTCCTAAAACATATAGGCCCTGGACAATTTTCGGTTTGTAGGTCCGTGTGTGCACCTTTTAGTCTTGATTTTTTAATATTTTTTTGGTTGTATAGTTGGAGCAGTACAGGGTTTCGCGGATGATATACAAAGTAACACGCAGATCGGTCTCTAAAGACTAGCCTTTGTTACGGTCGGGTTTCAAGTCTTCAGCTGAATCATGGCAAAACCATCAGCAGATCTTTCGAACAATGCATCCAGGCTAACTGCTTTGAACGTGATGTCCACTGAAAAGGAAAAGAACAAAACAACAAAAACCGACCTGAAACAGAACGACTGCTAACGTTCTAAAGCAAGATCCAAACACGAAAAGGTTCAAAGGAACGCTTATTTTTTATGACACGGACACACAATATGCACATTTTATTTATTTTGACACGGACACACAATAAAATTATGCACCTATTACACGTCATTGTCATGCCTACAATCTTCCTACAAGCGACAACAGACCCCCCCCCCCCCACCCCCCCCCCCCAAAAAAAAAAGAAAAAAGAAAAGAAAAAAAAGAAGAAAAAAAAGAGATAAGTTTCTTTCTCATTTTTCGTCGTTTTTAACCGTTTAACTGTTGTTTAAGTGTCGTTTTGTGGCTTGACGAAGGGGATTTCCCCGAAAATTTGCATATTGTGTGTCCGTTTCATAATAAATAATCGTTCTTTTGAACCTTTTTTGTGCTTGGATCCGCCGAAGAGGACTATGCTGGGCTTAGCCAGCATTCAACCGACGCGACGCGCATGTTGTTGGGACGTGGATGGCCCCAGCCCTCATCACGACTGTGACAAAGGACAGGGAGGGAATGCCGGTTGGAACGATCGGCTGGTGGTTTTGCCCTGTTTCAGCTGAAGACCTGAAACACGACTGTGGCCAAGAAGAGGAAAGGAATGCCGGTTTGAATCGTCTGCTTATCATCGTGTCGCCAGAGGGAGATTGGTGTCGCCACAGGGAGATTGGTGTCGCCAGAGGGAGATTGGTGTCGCCAGAGGGAGATTGGTGTCGCCAGAGGGAGATTGGTGTCGCCACAGGGAGATTGGTGTCGCCAGAGGGAGATTGGTAGCCGTCTTGTGTGAAGTTCATTCTGCTGTAATTAATCGTGTACGATTGATGTATTGTGACGTGCTGTGAGGTTCATGGGCTTATTGCGTCTCAGGTTATTGCCCTCTGTTTCTCGTAGGCTGTCTGTGTGTGTGTGTGTGTGTGTGTGTGTGTGTGTGTGGTGTGTGTGTGTGTGTGTGTGTGTGTGTGTGTGCGTTCGCTTCTCTGTCTGTCTCTATCTCTGTCTCTCCGTCTCTCTTTCTGTCTCTGTCTCTCTCTCTCTCTCCCCCCCTCTCTCTCTCCCCCTCCCTCCCCCTCCCCCCTCTCTCATAAACGTAATACCCCCCACCCCCCCCCAAACCCCCCACACACACATCCCCACCTTAGCCATCTATACACAAACTCGCGCATTCACGTATACACGTACAACCACGAGCGTATGCACGCCCGCACGCACGCAAGCACACTCACATCCATATTTACTTTAAGGCCCATTGTTTTTATGTGCTTTTGAGACGGCATGGTTAAAATTCAAGTGAACATGGGACTGAACATTACAATTCCGGCTGTTACGTTACGCTAGGTTTTGTTGTTTTACTATGGTTTTCCGTTGTAATTTTCAATCGTTCTAAACCACTTTCTCGAGGAAAAAAGCTGTAAATATGCTTTACACCTATTGAAAGGATTGGTCACTTCAAACTTGATTTTTTTTCGACAGGTTCAAGAGATGAAAATAAAAACTTCAAATTAAGGATTTTATATGAAAGGCTTCATGAATATTGCAACATTATTTATTGTTTTCTTTGTCTCACTGAATAACCCGGCACGCTTAGTGAGTGAGCGAGTGTGTGTGTGTGTGTGTGTGTGTGTGTGTGTGTGTGTGTGTGTGTGTGTGTGTGTGTGTGTGTGTGTGTGTGTGTGTGTGTGTGTGTGTGTGTGTGTGTGTGTGTGTGTGTGTGTGTGTGTGCACAGACCGCACCAGAACACACTACAAAGAGATCGTTGGCATGCGTCAGATAAACTGTGACGTTTCTGGTACGACGTGCACTTGAGCTATGGTGGACTCAAGACAGCCGTTACTCACGGATACAGCTAACAGAGTGATACAATCAACAGCCATTATATATTATTGTTATTATTATTATTATGATGATGATGATGATTATTATTATTATTATTACTGCTACTACTACTACTACTACTACTACTACTACTACTACTACTACTACTACTACTACTACTACTACTACTACTACTACTACTACTACTATTAATGTTGTTGTTATGATGATTAATCCTGCATTTGAAGTTTTCATTTTGATCTCTTGTATCTGTTAGACGAATCACGGGACGATGTGGTCGGTTTCTTGAACCACGAACAGAAATCGACGTCTGTACATAATGTGTAATTGTATGTGACGCATTGAAGATATCGCTTTGTCATTTAAGTAAGTGTGTGCACAATACAGGACCCGCCACTGGTTGATAAAGAAATGTGAATAATTTTTATGTAATGTATGGTTATATACTCGATTGCGTCAAGTAAATCATCACAGAGAAACGAACAATGTTGTAAATATGATGGTAGTGTATTGTTAACATTAAACTTGGTGTGAGTGTGTGTGTGTGTGTGTGTGTGTGTGTGTGTGTGTATAGTGTGTGTGTGTGTGTGGTGTGTGTGTGTGTGTGTGTGTGTGGTGTGTGGTGTGTGTGTGTGTGTGTGTGTGTGTGTGTGTGTGTGTGTGTGTGTGTGTTGTGTGTGTGTGTGTGTGTGTGTGTGTGTTGTGTGTGTGTGTGTGTGTGTGTGGTGGTGTTTTGTGTCGTGCGTGCGTGTGTGTGGTGTGTCGTGTAATTGTGTTGAGTGCGTGAATGCGTGGGTGTGGTGTGTGTGTGTGTGTGTGTGTGTGGTGTGTGTGTGAGGTGGAGAGAGAGAGAGAGAGAGAGAGAGAGAGAGAGAGAGAGAGAGAGAGAGAGAGAGAGAGAGAGAGAGAGAGAGAGAGAGAGAGAGAGAGAGAGAGAGTGAGTGTGTGTGTGTGTGTGTGTGTGTGTGTGTGTGGTGTGTGTGTGGTGTGTGTGTGTGTGTGTGTGTGTGTGTGTGTGTTGTGTGTGTGTCGGTGTGTGTGTTCGTGCGTGCGTGCGTGCGCTCGCGAAATGAAATATGCAATAGTCAAAGATCAATGTCATTAGAACACGTATTTTTTGGAATTGTGATTGAGGTAGTTGTTCGTTCCGCAAGTTACACAGCTTGTTTCATTGTTACACAGACTGCCCCATGCCTTTAACGTTGTTTTGAGTTCGTTGTTACTTGCTACTTTTAATCCAGCATGATCCATTCTACCTCTGATGCCTCTCTCTTCACAAAAATTAACATACGACATGATTTTGTTAAACTGTACACTTTGTGTCAGACACATAATTGACGTGCCCTACTGGTTGTGATCTGTGCTTTTAAATTAGGTCTGATCTTCATAAACTATTGAAATTATACTCTGCCTGTATCGAGTGCTGATCACGCCAAATGCTGATTACGCCAAGTGCTGATCACGCCAAATGCTGATCACGCCAAGTGCTGATCACGCTGAGTGAAATCACTTTGCTGATCACGCCAAGTGCTGATCACGCCAAGTGCTGATCACGCTGAGTGAAATCACTTTGAGTGCCGATCACGCGCATGCCTTTTGTGTGTGTACATCGCGTCTGTATTGT
>JABMCL010003469.1:960000-965000 GCA_018857735.1 Alviniconcha marisindica | reverse complement strand
CCTTTTCCTGTCCCTAATAAGCCTTATGGTTTCTGTGAAACGTTAAGCACCATGTTTGTTTTACATCTTCAAAATGACATGTACGTCTTTTAAAGTTTTGTTGACGATGAGATGTCAGCGGCGTTCTTGTGTCTAAAGCCAGTCTGATTCTGTTGACTTAGTTCGATCGCGCTTGCCCCCACTTGCAGTTTTGCATTGTTTAGAGACTCTTTTGTCTAAAAGATCCTGTCAAAATGCCGCCCGACCTTCAAGGTAAGTAAACATGGTGCTTAACGTTCACAGATACCGTAAGGCTTATTAGGGACGGGGGACAAGGGGGTGGAAGGGGGTACGGAGGTGGGGGGAGAGGGAGATTATATACCTATGGCTACACTGTCACCACCAGAATGACTTTTGGGCAGCGATGTTTCCTTAATTGTGAGGGACAAAGTCACAAGACAGTGTCCACAGACGACAACTTTTGAAGAGAAAGGAGAGCCGAAGCAGATTCGAACCGAGGTCCTTCTGCTGTCAGCCTAACGCTTTACCGCTAGGCCAAACCGGCTCACAAGGGAAAAGTTTGACGTTCAAGGGAAATAACAAATGCTTTTAAACTATAAGACAAAATGGAGCGGTTATGTCCCTTCTATAACAGGCACCCACCTTTTCACACTACGCTGCCTAACCTAAAGGACGCTAGTTAACTTTATTTTATATTTTATCGTGCAGTTCTCTCGAACGGTGTGGACAAAGAGGATTATTGAGACTGCATACACTGAGATATCGCTTTTTTTTTCTTTTTTTTCTTCTCTCTCGCGTTTTCTTCGCACTGAATACAAAGTTTATTCACGCGCAAGCTAACGTTAGAATAATTTTAGGGCGGGTGCAGCACTGTGCTGAGTATCCGAGGGGTCTATCAGATCAAGAAAAAACATCACACTGGATAGCACAGCTTGTCTGCTGCTGGCTTTCTTCGCTAGAAAAAACAACAACGGATTTTTTTCACGGGGGGAAAAAATAGAAGAAACAGAAATAAAGTTAAAAAGTGATGACAGTTTAAATTAGACGGAAAGTTGCTCCTAACGGCATTGAATTTATGATTTGACGATGAAATGATCGTTTTCATGACGACTTAATAGGGGCAATGTTATGTAAAGCAACAGTACAGAAAAAGAGAAGGGTCAAACATTGGGTTGTATTTGAGAAGGGCGATGATTCATTAATACGAAGTTACACAACTCCTGGACAGTTCCGCTCCGTTTCGTCTAACATAAGTTACTTCCCTTAGAATGTGCCACGACAATTCACATACTGTGACAAAACATCGAACTGTAGGATTTTAAAACGCTTAAACGCTGTATGTCTTCTTATTCCTTTGGCAATAAGTTTTAGTACATGAAGGTTTGCGTTCTTGGAAATAGGCCTCGACAAGAATTATTGTATCAGTAGTCAAAAATTTGTTGCAGCAGCAACAACCATATTAAACCGTGAAGGTCTATCAGAAACGTTTAAGTTAATGAACTTTAAAAGTAAAATGTAACCCCCGCCATCTCCCCTCTCCCCCCTCTCTAACACACACACACACACACACACACACACACACACACACACACACACACACACACACACACACACACACACACACACACACACACACACACACACACACACACACACACACGTACACACACACACACACAACACACACACACACACACACACACACACACACACACACACACACACACACACACACACACACACACACACACACACACACACACACACACACACACACACACACACACACACATACACATCCGAGGGAATACCCCCCCCACTCCAACCCCCGCAACCCCCACTCCCACCCCCCAAAAATCACCACATCCAGCAACAATCCCTTACCCACCCACCCACATCCCGAACAATTTTTTTTAAAACAAAATGAAGCCCCCCCTTTTTGTTTTCTTCTTCTTCTTTTTTTCTTCTTCTTCTTCTTTTTTTTTTTCTTTTTTTTTTTTTTTTTTTTCTTCTACTTTTTTTTACAAAAAAATTAACGATAAGGTGTGTGAGTGTAGGGGAGCGGAGGGGTGTGTGTGTGTGGGGGGGGGGGGGGATGTGAACCCGCACGTCACTTAGCAAACTGCAGACATCACAGGTTCAATCACTCACGCAAGGAAGTTCGATGCCAGCAACACCCTTGAGCGGGCAAAACGACCGTGGAAGCCACCCGGACCACGGCTGACACCAGCGAGTGAGACGCCGAGTCAATCAGTGCCGGCTTACCTCCACCCTTCTGATCTCCGAGTCCAATTTCACCCCTGACCCCACCACCTCATCGCTCCCTCTCGCCACCCACGCCACCGGGCCAGGCAGGAAGGCATGGGTAGCGGTTTTCCTGTGGGAACTCTCTACCTTTTGTTTCCCAGGCAAATTGGGTGACTGCCTCCATGTCTCGAGAAGGCTGAGAGAGCCGCCGGCCCGTGATAGACTGCGACGGGCAGCTGTGGTCGAAGAATCGCCACCAGAGACAACAGTGGGTTCATCCGGACTCTATTATGCAACAGTAACCTTAAATAAGGATTGAATCAACACACAAGGGAGTTAATTAGCGCTTGAAAGACGTCACACAAACACAACATCAAAGACCTGAGCCGCCTACGGTAACTCTCACCTGGCATACGTGTAAATACAGGGTACATAAACTCCACCAGAGGTACATCCTCTTGATAAGAATGATCTATTCTTCTTCTTCTTCTGCAACATCAGCGAGGAGCGTTTCAGAGATCTATCAGTTTTCGGGCGGATCCATGGAACGCTGAATGACATCGCGCAAATCTGATGATGAAATTGAGGTCCGTAGTCTTTCAGAGTTGTTATTTATTTATTTATTTATTTGTTCCACTGGCTGTCGGGACTAGGCGACAGAAACCAGCCGACAAGCCTAGCACCAAACTAAACCCCATAGCTATCCAACTGACGTTCCAAGCAACCTAACCAGCAAACAAAATTGTTTGTTCTACGAGACTCTTCGAATTAATGAAACTTTTGTTAGAGACATATGTCAGAATGATCCCTTCGTTTCTGCGTCCGGGGTATCCATCACTAGTCAGAGGGAAGAGAGGATGTTCTCAGATGGAAGAGTCAAAAGGAAGAGATGCAGAATGTCAGAGCAGAGAGTGCGAGGGAAGAGATACAAAGGGACATGGTATAGAGTCGGAAGGAACAGCTGCAGAAGAACAGAGTACAGAGTCAGAAGGAAGAGATACAGAAGAATAGAGTACAGAGTCAGAGGAAAGAGATGCAAAAGGACAGAGTACAGAGTCGGAAGGAAGAGATGCAGAAGAAAAGAGCACAGAGTCGGGGGAAAGAGATCAGAAGAATAGAGCACAGAGTCGGGAGGAAGAGATGCAAAACAAAACAAAACAACAACAAAAACACACAACCAGAGCACAGAGTCAGAAGGAAGAGATGCAGAAGAACAGAGCACAGAGTCGGAGGGAAGAGATGCAGAAGAACAGAGTACAGAGTCGGGGGGAAGAGATGCAGAATGTCAGAGCACAGGGCGTGAAGGAAGTATACAAAAGGACATGGTATAGAGTCGGAAGGAACAGATGCAGAAGAACAGAGTACAGAGTCAGAAGGAAGAGATACAGAAAAACAGAGCACAGAGTCGGAAGGAAGAGATACAGAAAAACAGAGCACAGAGTCGGAAGGAACAGATGCAGAAGAACAGAGCACAGAGTCAGAAGGAAGATGCAGAAAAACAGAGCACAGAGTCGGAGGGAAGAGATACAGAAAAACAGAGCACAGAGTCGGGAGGAAAAGATACAGAAGAACAGAGTACAGAGTCAGAAGGAAGATGCAGAAAAACAGAGCACAGAGTCGGAGGGAAGAGATACAGAAGAACCGAGCACAGAGTCGGGAGGAAGAGATACAGAAGAACAGAGCACAGAGTCGGAAGGAAGATGCAGAAAAACAGAGCACAGAGTCGGAAGGAAGATGCAGAAAAACAGAGCACAGAGTCGGAAGGAAGAGATACAGAAGAACAGAGCACAGAGTCGGGAGGAAGAGATGCAGAAGAACAGAACACAGAGTCGGAAGGAAGAGATACAGAAGAACAGAGCACAGAGTCGGAGGGAAGAGATGAAATACAGAGCACAGAGTCGGAAGGAAGAGATACAGACGGACAGAGTACAGAGTCGGAGCGAAGAGAGGACGACCTCAGCTGGAACGCATCCTCCAGAGTCGGATCCTGTGGCAGAACTCCCCGGAGGATCTCGACCTGCTCCACCACGAGCCACAGGGTCTGAGTCAAATAGGTTCGTCAGCGCGAAAATCATAATAATAACAATAATGGGTACTTTGAGCGCCTAACCCGCACATGCCCTAAACGCTTACAACTTCCTGAAACTATGATGTACACGTTTGCTAGATTCAATGCATACAACACACACACACACACACACACACACGCACGCACGCACGCACGCACGCACGCACGCACGCACGCACGCACGCACGCACGCACGCACGCACGCACGCACGCACACACACACACACACACACACACACACACATACAAGAATTCGGCAGCAGCAACAACCATATTAAACCGTGAAGGTCTATCAGAAACTTTTAAGTTAATGAACTTTAAAAGTAAAATGCAACCCCCGCCATCTCCCCTCTCCCCCTCTCCCCCCTCTCTAACACACACACACACACACACACACACACACACACACACACACACACACACACACACACACACACACACACACACACACACACACGCACGCACACACACACACACACACACACACACACACACACACACACACACACACATTATCATCATCATTAAAAACAAGAAGAACAACAAACATGATTAGATTCGAAAGTTCACCCAGCGCTCACTAGAAAAATGAGAACCAGTGCTGAAAATCAGGGCAGATCAGATCACTGGTGTCGGACTAGATGACAGCATTCACTATACCGCCTGTCTTACTTCTTTATCTTCT
>JABMCL010003469.1:942500-955000 GCA_018857735.1 Alviniconcha marisindica | reverse complement strand
CGATGACGATGTGACATCTGGTGTTGGTGATGATGATGCTGTAGACAGAGTGTTGGTGACGATGATGCTGTAGACGAAGGTGATGATGATGCTGTAGACAAAGTGTTGGTGACGATGATGTTGTAGACGAAGGTGATGATGATGCTGTAGACAAAGTGTTGGTGACGATGATGCTGTAGACGAAGGTGATGATGAAAACGTTCACACCGACAGCCATGACACACAGCCAAGAAACGCGGACAGACAAACTAACACACAGGCAGCGGGAAAACCGAGCAGCCTACCACAGCGAGCAGCGGCCATCGCCGTCGCCGTCACGTGACCCGCACACCCAGTGACCTTGACCCCGAGACACTCGACCTCCTGTGACGCGGAGAACGTCCCCAGCGCCAGCATCCCCGCCAAGTTCCTCAACTTCCTCTCTACTCGCGACGTTTCATCTCCCTCCACATCAAAGGCGTCGCTGATGACGGCGATAATTGCTTGGCGTGTAATTAAACGCTTCTGTCGATAAGAGTTTGACGTGCAGGATTAAAAGGTTTTAGGGGAGAGCGGGCCAAGAACGGGGTCAACCTACGACGGGTGCAGATGGCCCGTGGCAAAAAGAAAGGTTGTCGAAATCGATTGCGCCATGTGAAGAACGACCCGAATGGGTTAAACGATACAGGATAAAACTGCGTCTCCCGTCTTTTCGTCCGTTAAAAAAAAAAAAAAAAAAAAAAAAAAAAAAAATAAAAAAAAAATCTTTAAAAAAAAAATCTAGGAGTAATATTCCTCTTTGAGTCTCTTGAAAGAAGTTGAGATGAAAGACAAGAGGGGTAGAAGCGTACGAAACGCCGTTTCTCGCTTGGGACACCCTGGAAATAACTGGAGTCGGCGCATCAAAGAAGACCCTCCACAAGCTTGGTGGGCAGGCCGGCGACTTCAAAGGAAATCATGCGGTTTAAATGCAAACACTTGTGTGAAGCTCGGGGTGCTAGCGAGCAGCTCGGGAACCGCTCATTCGACACCATTATCATCATTTGCATGTCCAGACGCTTTATTATGCATAGAGAATTCTCGCCTTTCATACGTGGTATCAGCAGGGCACGGAACTCAGAGCCGTTGCCAACAGAACAGAAAGCTTGGCGCGGGCCTGAGTCAAAGAACTCGATCAGAGCATGTCGCTTCCCTGCAGCAAGCTTCCCAGCTGGAACCGAACCGCGGTGCGTCGCTGCTCCTTTCTCCGTCGGCCGTGGAGACGGCGCGGGACAGTTGTGGAGCGGTTGCTGGGACAGCTGTGGAGTGGATGTTGGATAAGTAGGACAGCCGTGGAATGGATACCGGGAGGTCATTTTACTGGACGCGGGACAGCCGTGGGAATGACACTGGAACAGCCATGGACAGATGATTTCTCTGTAGGCGGGACAGCCGTGAAGTGGATACTGAGACAGCTGTCGAGTAGAAGCTGGGACAGCTTTGGGGTGGACAATAGATAAGCGGGACAGCCGTGGAGGGGATACTTGCACAGCCGTGGAGTAAATGCTGGGATAACTGTGGAGTGGACCAAGGATAAGCAGAACTGCAGTGGAGGGGTTACTGGGACAACTGTGGAGTGGATACTGGGCCAGCTGCAAAGTTAAAAAGGATAAGCAGGGCTACCGTGTAGGGTTATTGTGCGAGTGGTGGATTTGTTACTGGGACAACTGTAGACTGGACAAAGTATAAGCGGGACAGCTGTGGAGTGGATTCTGGGACAGCTGTAGAGTGGATACTAAGCTGTGGAGTGGACAGAGGATAAAAGGACTGCCGTGGAGGGGTTACTGGGACAGCTGTGGAGTGTACACAGGGACAGCTTGGAATGGACAAAAGATAAAAGGGGACAGCTGTAGAGTGGATACCGGGACAGCTGTAGAGGGAATACTGGGACAGCTGTGGAGTGGACAAAGGGCAAACGGGACAGCTGCAGAGTGGATACTGGGACAGCTCTGGAGTGGACAAAGGATAACTGGGACAGCCGTGGAGGGGATACAGGAACAACCATGGAGTAATTTCACTCAAAGCGGGACAGCTGCGGAATAGATACTCGGACAGCCGTGGAATGGGTACTGTCCAAGCAGGACAGGTTAACACCGGTGGATAGCTGGAGAGCCGAGTAGATAAATTATTAGCAGGACAGCTGTGGAGTGCATACTGGGACTGCTGTGTAGCTGTACAGTGGATACTGAAACGACCTGGGACAGCTGTGCAGTGGATGCTTTGAAACAGAATGGATACACTATAAAAAAACAGGACAACAGCGAAGTGGGTAATGGGACACATCCATGGAGTTGATATCCTATAAGCAGAAAAGTCCTGGAGTGGATAGCAGGACGGTCAGGGTGTGGGCACACTTAATGGAGAACAAGTGTGGAGTGGATACAAGAATAGGCAGGGCGTGTATTAAGTGGACACTGGGACATTTGTGGAATGGATTGTCTCGAAACACACGTTGCAAGTTGTCAGTGGAATCTGCGACAGTCATAGTCTGGATGCACACAATCATGACCAACCCTCGATGGATGCCTGCTGCAGTCATGGAATGAAATCTGGACAGTTGCTCTGGTTGACTGGAGCCTAGGACAGTCAGCCGTGGATGTGTTAGCATGACAACTGTATTACTGATAGCTGGGGGGCCCTCACTGAAAGTCAGTGACAGTGTCGGACTCGTTATGGGGAGTGTTTCAATGGTAGAGTGGACACAAGAACAACTGTGGCTACACTATTAGCAGAATCAACACACAAGGGGGTTAATTAGCTCTTGAAATACGTAACACAAGTATAGTGGCAAAGACCTGAGTCATCTACGGTAACTCTCACCTGGCATGCGTGTAAATACAAAGTACATAAACTCCACCAGAGGTACATCCTCAATTGCTGTTAGCTATAATGTAAGATGTACTATTAGCAGGACAACTGGGGATACTCTACAAGCGGGACAATTGCGAATATACTACAAGTACAAAAAATGTGGACATATAACAAGCAGGACAATTGGGGATACACTACAGGCACGTCAGTTGTGGATATTATAAGCAGGACAACAGTGGATATGCTATAAGAAGGACAACCGTGGATATGCTACAAGCAGTACAACAGTGGATATGCTATAAACACGTCAACCGTGGATATACTAGAAGCAGGACAGCCGTAGACATATAGTTGCAAGACAACCGTAAACATATCACAAGCAGAATAACCTTAGATGCCATTTATTAGAAACAGGACAGCCTTGGGTATAATACAACAGAACAATCGTGGATGCATTGGAAGGACTCCATCAATATACTACAAGCAGGACAACCGTGGATATATATATACTACAAACAGGAGAGCCGTGGGTATGCTACAAGCAGGACAACCGTGGATATATATGTACTGCAAGCAGGAGAGCCGTGGCTATACTGTAAGAAAGACAACCGTATTGGCAAATAATGGATGTGGTCGGCGCCCAGCGGTCACTTAGGTCAGAAACAAGACGGCTACCATTAGATTTTTTTTTACAAAACGATTAGTTAGTTTAAAAGCATGGACCCTGAGAATGTTGTTTTATGGTAACACAGAATCAAAGACAAGCATTCAGTCTGTTTAAATCACTCATTGATTAGTATCAAACACGTTTTAAAGGCCGATACTACGACAAGTATAGGAACTTATGTATAATGTTGCCATGTCACCCCATGTTTTAAAAGCCGAGACTATGACAAGTATAGGAAGCTATGTACCCAATCCATTCTCATTAAAAGGAGGAAGTGAACGTTTCTCATTTAACCTAACAGACCCGCATGCGCATGCGTCTGCAAAGGCTGGTGAATGAACTGAGCTATTAAAAGGAAGGTGGTTCCCGTTCGTCATTTTGCACATTATTTGGACCTTTGATTTGTCTTTCAACATGACGGATCTGTACAAGTCAAACCCGTTTACCCCCTCTTTGACTGCAGTTGCGTTTGATGCATCAGTGATCGTATCTGTGGGCCATGTACGACCATAGAGCTACATCGTCAGGACTCGCCGATCAAACGATCTGTGATTAGACTAAATCTTCAAATCGTGAATGATCGCGGTTAAGTTCAACATTAGAGCTGGGCAAAATCCTTTTGGAGGCTAACACGAGCTGACTGGAACCGAAACAACAAAAACAGCAAGTAGGATTCATGTTCCATGGTCGCTTCCAGGGTGTGTTTGTGTGTGTCAGTATCAAATGAACTTCATTCGTGGGTATGGTAGATGTTCTGAAGTATCTGAAGGACAGTTCTTGGAGTGCGGATCCTTTGATAAACAGTTCTTTGGGTCACGGAATATCTGACAGACAGTTCTTTGGATTACAGAGTATCTGATTTTCGAGTATCTGAGTATTTTAATTTCTTTGGATTACGGAGCAAGTTCTTTGGATAATAAAGTAGGCTGTCTGAACGACAGGTTCTTGGAATACTCGCAGTGACTTACAGTTACCGGACAAAAGATGGGACTCGTGTGATTCCTTCAAGTCATTCGTGAGTATTGCCCAGTGATTCGCTTTGTTGGCTACTTCGTGAACAAATGAACTAGGGCCTTTCCTGAGAAGACTGTGTGTTCATGCGCCAGATTCAGCAGAGAGAGAGAGAGAGAGAGAGAGAGAGAGAGAGAGAGAGAGAGAGAGAGAGAGAGAGAGAGAGAGAGAGAATCAATCAAAATTGTAAAATATTCTGCTACTTCTTTTTCTTGAGCAACTTACTTTGGTCAGTTTCATTTTCTCCTTAATAACTGTGTGTCTTCTCAGGTTAATTTCTTTTCATTTGCTTTCTTCCTCTTTAAGACCGAGTGTCCGATTGTGGTCTCTGACATTGCTAACTTCATGTTTGAACACCCATGTGATTAATGCCTGCTATTATATTATTGCAATAATAATAAGAGATAAGTATTAATGGCTAGCTTTACTGTGCCAATTTTAAAAGCTTAGCGCCTTACATAGAACTACGGGGGTGGGGGTGGGGGGTTGGGGGGGGGGGGATAGACAATGCAGATGTTCTCTCTCTGTCTGTCTGTCTGTCTGTCTGTCTGTCTGTCTGTCTGTCTGTCTGTCTGTCTCTCTCTCTCTCTCACACACACACACACACACGCACGCACGCACGCACGCACGCACACACACCTTTTCACGTTCTGGAATATGCCTTTTCAATATATTCGTTCATTATTTTTAACCTTGAAAATATGACGCTTTAAAAGGAAAAAAGTCTCACTCTGACACAAGTAACATTATAAAGGAAAAACTCAATAAAACATTTCGGTTAACATTGAAAAGGCACACTACTACTACTACTAGGTCCTTATTCAGTGCAAAGCTACCGGAGGTCCTTATTCAGTGCAAAGCTACCGGACAGTTACTCAGGGAATACTGTTTTTAAGCGATATACGTGCGAGAGCAACTTAACAACAAGATGGCTGTGACTGATGGAGGACACGCCAGTCGGACGAGTCCCATTTAATTGCCTACTACTCGCCTATCTGCACATCTTCGCCGGAAGCGGTGTTCACGTTTTCATTTCTCGATTGGCTTTGAACAACGTCAGTGTCAAAGCGAAGCGAAATCTCACTGTCCTCCAAAAGGATTAGTAGCTGATTCACTCGGGACAGTTGAATGTACAGGTACAGGACTGGTAACAGAGTTTGGGCTTAAACCACTTAGCCGTCAAGTATTGCATAGTTCAGTAAAGCATTTACTTTCTCTTCAGTAAAATGTTCATGACACAGCTAGATCAGTTGTAAAATTTATAGGGCAGTTCAACACATCTCTATAGCTGACTCACTCGGGATAGTTAATAATTTCACAGGTACAGGATTGGTAACATAGTTTAGGTTTAGACCACTTAGCCATGAAGCACTGCACAATTCAGTAAAACATTTACTTTCTCTTCACTATACATTGCTCAGTTCAGTAAAGCATTTACTTTCTCTTCACTAAAACGTTCCTGGCACAGATCACCTGTAACATTTATAGGACAGTTCATCCCATCTCTACAGCTGATTCGCTCGGGATAGTTAAATGTAAAACTACAGGACTGGTAACAGTTTGGATTTAAAACACTTAGCCACCAAGTTTGGTGCCTTAGCACGTTTCATTAAAGCTTTTGCCTTCTCTTCAATAAAAGTTTCATGGCACAGATCAGACATAACACTTACAGGACAGTTCAACGCATCTCTATAGCTGAGTCGCTCGGGGCAGTTAAATGTACAAGTACAGGACTGGTAACAGAGTTTGGGCTTAAACCCTTAACCGCTTGGTTTAGTACCTTAGCTAAGTTCAGTAAAACATTTACTTTCTCTTCAATGAAACGTTTATTGGCATAGATCAGTTGTAACATGTATAGGATAGTTCAGCACACCTTAATCAATTTATTTGATCTTATTCCGTCAACCAAAGATATCATTACTGTTACGATAACGGCCATGATAGAATAAATAGTGAAGCAAAATAGGTATTTGATTAATAATAATAAATGTAATAGCGGTCATTTCTGTAGTGCGGTATCTCACCGACAAGGGTGAGCATACCTGTCTTTACAAAATCACCAAACGTGTGTGTGTGTGTGGTGGTGTGTGTGTGTGTGTGTGTGTGTGTGTGTGTGTGTGTGTGTGTGTGTGTGTGTGTGTGTGTGTGTGTGTGTGTGTGTGTGTGTGTGTGTGTGTGTGTGTGTGTGTGTGTGTGTGTGTGTGTGTGTGTGTGTGTATAAAACCGTGACATATACTTGTTGACTTATATCATGCTTGACGCTTTACTATGATTGCAAATGGTACAAATACTCACACACGGCCTACGTATGTGAATGTTTATTGCAATAATAGTAAATAATAATTGCATTTATTTAATGAAAATCATGATATTAACGAAACACGTTTGTATTTATTGAACCATATCTGAACTCAAAAATATGGGCTCAGCGTTATAATTAGTGTATCTTCACACACACACACACACACACACACACACACACACACACACACACACACACACACACACACACACACACACACACACACACAACCACACACACACAAACGCACACACACACACACACAAACGCACGCACACACACACACACACAAACGCACGCACACACACACACACACACACACACACACACACACACACACACACAACCACCACACACACACACACACACACACACACACACAACGCACGCACACACACACACACCACCACACACACACACACACACACACACACACACACACAACCACGCACACACACACACACACACACACACACACACACACACACACACACACACACCAAGCACAACAACACAACCACAAAAACAACTGTCACACGAACAACGACACAGAGGTCAGCTGTTGGATAACTTCAACTTCCCCGCCAGGCATGTACCAAATGATTACACACAGCAGGTCTACCATTTGGACGTTCATGTGAAACAACTCAGGGTCATGTGACTAAGGATTTGAAATAACTCAGTCTGGATCATCAGTTTTGGACCTTACTTGAATGAGGATCGCCAGCGCATGTGATGGTTGATTATTCAGTCGTGTCAATCGAATCACGTTACTTAGAATTACTTCTTGGCATGTGAGGATGACATTCAGTGTGTGATTAGTTTTGAGATTTCTATCGAACACAGATGAATACTCACGGAATTTATTCTATATGGCTTGTACAAATTGTTGTGATTGTGTTTGATTTTTCGACATTGATATTCTACTCTGATGAATCCACAAAAACTCAAACCAAAAAAAAAAAAAAAAAAAAAAAAAAAAAGAAAAAAAGAGAAAGAAAACAACAAACAAAAACTATATCACACACACAGACACAACACACAGACACACACACACACACACACACACACACACACACACACACACACACACACACACACACACACACACTCACACACACACGAGCAACGAAACAACTTAACGGGTAAACAACAAACAACAACAAAAACCAGTGTAGCTAAGGACAACAGCAAAAATGTGGCGCGACGGCAGAAAAGCTTAAAAAGAAGAAGAAAAAAAAAGAAAAGAAAAAAAGAAAAGAAGAAGAAGCGAAATTCAAAGGAGTGGCTCTAAAACACCGGAGATGAGCAAAACCACTTAGTGGAGCCATGTGGAACCAAGTGGTGGACGCCAAATCGGGTAGATCTACCCGCCAACGAACCTCGCGTTGTCATCTGTCATATTGGAGCAATGTGACGTGACTTAGCTCTCGATCTCCGAACCACATTTTGGAGCACCAGGTGCGTATATCATTGGTAGTAGGTAGGTAGCTTCTTCGTGGAAAATAACGCCTACTGGCTGTAATTAGACTGTATGCAAGTACGACTCATCAGCTTGGTTACGCTGGCGGTAAAAGCAGGAAGGGCCTCTACGACGACTAAACGGCGGGAGAAATATAACTGAGAAAACAGATGGCGCTTTCCTGGAGACCAAGATAAGTGACTGTGTGGCCCACCCACGGTCTTCGAAGGTGCAGCACATATTCTGCCTGTGTGGTTGTTGGCTGTTAGTATGAAGACTTTTTGAAGTCGGACTCACGTTGAACACATTTGACAGATAAGTGTTTTGAATAACGAAGAACAAGCTGATAATCTAAATAAAACATATATATTAGTGACCTAAATAAATCAATCTATGTTTTATTTCAGGTTGCATAATACCGAAACTTTACTAAGATAAAAATAAAACGATTGCCCGTCCACCAGACTCACGTTGAACACATTTGACAGATAAGCGTTTTGAATTAACGAAGAACAAGCTGATAATCTAAATAAAAAAATATATATTAGTGACCTAAATAAACCAATCCATGTTTTATTTCAGGTTGCATAATACCAGAAACTTCACTAATATAAAAATAAAACGATTTCCCGTCCACCACCCAGCGGGAAGGTATTCTGAAGAACCAGAGAGATGTACCAGAAAGATAGAAAAATATTTATATCCGTTTTACACTGGTTACGATCACGGTCACGGTTACGCTGAGGGGGAACAAAGACTAAAAAAATAAGAGAGAGAGAGAGAGAGAGAGAGAGAGAGAGAGAGAGAGAGAGAGAGAGAGAGAGAGAGAGAGAGAGAGCATAATAATGGATGAAGGTATAGGTCAAGCAATCAGTTAGTCAATGATTGAAAAGAATTCATCAATTAGTCAATCAGGTCTTCACAATTAGCGGATAGGCTAACGAACGAAGAAACAGGAGGGATTTGATAATGCACATCATTTTCTTTAAAATAGATATACGAATGGAAAAACCAGCCGACAAACAAAGAAACAATATGATTCAATCCAAAAGATCTTTGTTTCCTCTGGGATTTTCGCCCTGATTTTATAACCGTAATGGTTGATTGGGCGTAACACCAAGTTTCTTACTTCTCTGGCATTTTTGTCTAATCCCTCTCTCTCTTTCACCCCTCCTCATTCTTCCCGTCCACCCATATCAGCTGACATCAGTTACTAAAGAAAACCGAGTAAATTAACAATAAATGAACAACATAGGACAGTCGTTCAAAGCAGCAATCATTTTATAATATTAAATTGGTGTAAACTCTCTGAAATAAACATAGGAAAAAAGCCGTAATATAACTAAAGGGACATGAAGTGTTTGCGCAGAGAAAGGTAGGGATAAAAGAAAAAGAAAGAAAGAAAGAAAAGAAGGTGGTAGTTGTGGTAGGAGGGGGAGGGGGGGGGGGGGGGGGGGGGAGGGGGGGAAGGAAGAAGGGGGGGGGGGGGGGGGGGAGGAGATTAAAAAAATAAATCGGAAGAGTTCCCAATAAAACAATAAAGTACAGGCAAAATTAAATAACCCATAGGGGCTGGGTTCTTGGCCATTCTGCAGTGGATTGTCACACACTCTGTCACATCAGTCATCGCCCAGGCTAATCGTCAAGCCAGTACGCGGCAGGAGCCACAGATTTTCTGACAGACGAGACGTGTATCACTTCGCTGACCATTGACCAAAAGCCAGATATGACGGGACCATACTGCATGGTCACTGCTCACACGACGGGCAGCCCTGGGAGCGGCTGTTAAAGTGGCAGTCACCTTCGGCTTTTTCTGATTTCTCTAACAGTACCCATGGTGAAATGAGCAAAATATGTCTGCTGCTATCGGGGAATAGGCAGTGCCCACTTCCGAATCGTCGTTGTTTGAGAACTGTTAGTCCTGCCTGAGGAGAACGTGTGAGACACTTTGAGGCTTGAAAGTCATTATCTTCTGTGTTAGCTAAGTGGTTGAAAAACAATTGTTCCAACATAAGTGAAAACACAATTTTCACTTAGATAAGCATCTAAGTTACTGGGTTACTTTGATTTTTTCCAACCGCTTATCGGTTTTTTTCCAGTATCGGGTAACTGTCCCTTTAAACTCATGTTTTTCTTGTTGGACAGGGTGCGTTTACCACCAGGGGTGCTCGGACAGACGGACGAACCGGGAAGCGAGCAGCCAAACCGGCGGACACACTGTACACAAGCACCGAGCATCAGCGAAGACTATGGGAAGTGTGTGTCTCGCTCCTTGCCTGACGTCAACTGACAATTAAACAGGGGGCGAGAGATCGGGTGGAAGGGGGGCGAGCTGCGGTTGACTTTCTGACACACGGAACTTTATGGGATTCTTAGCGCCTACGTTTGACGGCGCCCCACTGAACGTGTTCAGGAGTGGATTGCGCCACTCTCGCTTCATTTTCCCATCCCACGGCTTTTGACGGACTTCGGGTACTTGGCCGATACCCGCGTTCAGTAGGTCGAAGTCTTGGACAGTCGACGGCTGCCCTTTGTTCCGAGGCGGCCTCGCCCGTTAGTGCCTTTCGGAGACTTTAAAGCGTGTGGTTATATAGTTATCGTCTTCCTTGTCTGACCTATCCGGGGTAGACGCGTTGTCGCTACGGTGGAAGACTCTGCTTATTACAGTTGGCGCTGATGAAGATGCAGGAAGAGCCAGGTGAGCGCAAACGCAGCTGCTGCAAGTCCTGGAGAAGATCCAACGGTAACACCTCAGCATTTCTTTTATCGTTTTCATAGGACCCCTTCACGACTTCCCTCTTCCTTCTCCTCACTCCCCCCTCCCCTCCCTTCAACCCACCCCCCCCCGCCCCCCCCCCCCCCCCCCCCCACCCCCATAATTTTTTTTAAAAAGAAGAAGAAAATCCTGCCATTCTGAGTGGAAAAGAGAGAAAAATAGAAGGAAAAAAAGGACTTGACTTGGCGTATATAGGTATACCTTCCTTGGCTTTAGCTACTGATCAGCATGCTAAATATGTCGGCGCATGCTCCGCAATTAAAACTGTGATACACCGCGACAAACAAAGCGTATTGACGGAGTTAATCCAGGCAGCAAATTGCAGTGAAACACGCTGCCGAGCCGGACAAAAGACCTGAGAACTGTGCGTCAAGTGAGGACCCGCCTCTAGTCAAACAAGACTTCATCCTAAGCAGGGGTTTAGACAGCGGAGGACGGGCAAGACGAGAAGGACTAGGCCGGACAAACAAGACAAAAACCTCAGAACCTCGGGCGAAACAGCAACCTCTGAGGGCTTACCGGCTTTTCAAGCACTCCTCAATCGAAAAGCACATCTGATGGACAGGCGATAACTCCTTGTTTGTCAAATTCGTTATTTTTTGTGGAGTGTGTGAACAGGCGTAGTTGGGGTAAGCGATATCGATTTTAGTGTGTTCGGACTTCACCTGGACTTCAAGTTTTCCAATTCACGAAATTTGTGATAATTTTCGGATCTTCAAAGAACGACTCAGCGGTGAGGAGTAAGTGATTTTGGTGTGAATAATTTCTTCGTTGTGAGAGACTGACACCTCATCAAAGAATACTGCGTCTGTGTCCGGACACAGACCGGGTCTCTGATAACCAGAAATGATGGAAACTTTACCCAAAAGGTAGCAAGGAGAAACACGTGCTTAAACTGTTTACAATGTAAGACGTCATTTGCTCAGGAATCTGCAGAAGCTTCTAACGCCGCGTTATATCCTCGTATATTTTAACAGCGGGAAAACGGAACTTTTTTTGTTATTCTTTGTTTACCAAGTTCGAGCAACAGATCACAAAGGCCAGGTCAAAGTCTAGCAAAAGAAAACACCCCAGACAGTGTTCACCACAAAGAACGCGGATCCTGATCTACCGGATGACTATGTCTGGATCTCCACCTGTTCGGGAGGAGAGTGCGGGCATCAGTGTGGATGTTTGATTAAAATGCTCATAGAGCCGCTGTGGTTGCTGCTGCTGCTGCTGCTGATGGTGATGCTGATGGCGCCTGTGGACGTTGCCAACAATGCCAACAAGAAGGGACGCAAGAAGGGAGTCCTCAAGGGAACCCAGTGGTGGTAAGCATCTTTCTTCCTGTCTTCCGGGTCAGATTATAGTGAGGAGGAGGAGGAAGAGGAGGAGGAAGTGGATAAAGAGGAGGAGGAAGTGATAAGGAGGAGGAGGAGGGGGGGGGGGGGGGGGGGGGGAAGGAGCAGGA